>MU253960.1:0-45712 GCA_019669825.1 Calycina marina | reverse complement strand
ATAGTACATAGCTCAACTTCTTCCAGTGAGAGGCTTTGTGCCCATGGCAAGTATGTTACTCCCGCGAATTCTTCTAGCACTAAGTCCGGCAAGTCGTCCTCTGATGTGAAGCGATCAAGCACCTCTTTTCTCAAGAGCTCTGCCTTCTCCATTGTATTTTCTATAGTTGTGTCCCCTAGCCTGAGTGGCGGGGCTTTCAACTTAGGTGCCTGCTTATGCCAACCAATTACTTTGTACAATGCAGCATCATCTTTTGCTTCGTCTATAATACGTCTCCAGTATTCCTTCTTGGCGTTGCGAACTGTTGTAAGGAAGTGTTTCTTCTCCAGAGAGTGTGAACTAGTAAGGTGGCGAGTGCGAATATACTCCGAGTGAGCCTTGCGGCAGTCCTCGGTCCACCACGGAGCCGATTTACGCTCACCTCTATCAAAGCGCCCTCCCTTTTCCATGGCTACCTGGAAAATATCCTCAATTGCTTTCGAGTAGGTATCGATTTCGAGTCCATTCCTAAGTTCCATGGGTTCGCCTAAAGCTTGAAAGCCTACTTCCACAAGACCTGTGAAGCGTCCCAGATCTGCTTCCGAGATTCGGTAGTTGTGTTTTGCCACTGGAGCATCTCCATATCCAGGTATTATAGTAAGTTGGGTTTCATGGTCCGATCCTGAATGAAGGTCCTTTCGGACAGTGGAATACGTAAAAACAATGTTACTGAACGTCAAATCTAGAACATGCCCTGCTTCTTGGGTGGACACGCCTGCTTCTCCTACAAAGTCCATTAGAGTATCATTGGACCATTGCACCAATTCTCCTCCACGCCCAGAAGTATTAACTCCTGGTTCAAAGAAATCATGATGGACGTTGAAATCCCCACCTACCAAGCAGTTTTTAGGTGGAGAAAGGTTGATGATATAGTCGAGTACTGTATCGTTTCCCGGCTGCCTGTAGATATTGAGAATAGAAAATCCATTAACATTTAGCCAGAGGAGATCTCTAGACTCGATCGGGCGCCGCTGCTGAACTTGAATATCATGCGTCTTTCTGACATATGTCAAAACTTTGGGTCGACTTAGTCCTTTTTCCTCTAAGTCACCCCATTCCCAAGAGTCTATTGGAGCGTACATCTGAAAGGCAGGATTAGTCTGGGTTCTAGTTTGCGTACTCGCCCAGGGCTCCTGAACACAAATGACATCTGCCTTTTGTTCTTCCGCAAGATTTAGAGCTATGTTGTGAGAGTCGCTCGCACGGCCCACATTTGCCCATAAAACTGTGAAGTCTCTAGGCAGCTTTCGAGAATATGTGTTCGCAGATTGTACTGACATTACGAGGATTCTTCAGTATCAGCATCGAGATCCATATCTTCCTCAGAGACGTCTTTAGAGATTAATGGCGCAAATGAATTAGATTGTTGAGATGCTGGAGTTTTCCTAGCGAGCGACTTTCTAGATAGCTCCGGGAGGTTCATTGAGCCTGTTGGTTTGCATTCTCTTGCTGGTCGGGGGGAGCTCCTATTCTGTTCGTGTTCTGTGACTCTCTGATCACCTCGTTTTCTGCTAGTACGAGGCTGATCTAGAGAAGAACTCGGTGTTTGGCGCTGTCCATCAAGTGAGGCCAGTAAACGGGCTGGGTGAAGAAAAATCATCTTGTGTGGTGATACGCGCTTTAAGGGCTGCCTTTGTCGCCAAAAGCCCCGCTGATCTTATAGCTCTTAGCTCATTCTTAGTCGGCTTGATGATGCATCCGCTCCGAACCTTGGGGGCCGCAGGGCAGCTTCCGTGTCCTGACTTATGAGGGCTAAAGCAGTTGGCACACTTCTTCGGCGCTGTGCAGAGTGTTCCTGCTGGGCCATCGTGCACATTGAGAGGTATACTGCAATTATTGCAGCGTGATAGTCGATTGCACTTAAGTGGATTGCACCATCCCTGACACCCGTTGATGTGATGTGTGATGTTGATTTTTGGTTTAATTAGGCGTCCAGTGCAAGTAGAGTCAAAGAAATAGAAAGGCTTCATCTTCTTCTTAGAAGAGATGATCCATGCTGCTTTGGCTGTGGTCGGGTCTGTCCCATTCTTAGATATAGCACATCTCACTGGTGTCTCCCCTACTTGAGTGAGAACCTCCTCAGCAACAAGCTGTTCTGTCACAAGAACCGTCTCTCTTGGGTCGAAAACGCCTATAAAGGATGACGGTACATTCGGAACGGCATAGGAGACCAAGTTGTCCGGGATGGCCGCTTTAGATCCCCTGAAAACTCCCAAGAGTAGGGGGCGGTTGTTTTCTGACATTAAAGCATCACGCGTTGCCATGTCAGCCGATTTAATAGCCCAGCCAGTACGCGTTGGTGCAACTCCAGGTATCTTGGCTAGGCTAAGATCAGAGATGGTATTGACCAGTCGTTTCCTAAGAACGTAGCTCTCCTCCCTCTGGTGCAATTCCGTGGATGGGACGGTCACGAGGATTCTAAGATCATCACGTGACACAGCCAACGGTTTGTTGTCGGCTTCTTTGGATGAGCACTCGGCGGCTGAGCATGGGGCTTCATCGTCGCGACTTTGCGGGCTTTCTCTGCGTATGACATGCTTTTAGATGCGTCTGGCGTGTGAGTAGAGTGAGTTACGCGTCGTGAGCCGTACTTGTTTTGGTAGTAGGTGACTAATGCTTGTCCCACAACTTTGGATATGTCCTCTGCTATATGTTGGTCCTGCTGAGTTGTGTATCCAGCTGAGAAAGTATCGGACCGATGGGCGAAATCCTTTAAGATATCCTCCGTACGCTTTGCTTCCGTAATAGTAGCCTCAATGCCTTGGCGTAAGGTATTAGCTACTATTGTCGTTTTGCGCGTTGCCCCACCGTATGAGATGACTTCAGAAGGAAGCAGGTGGTGCCTCTAGGTCTTCCTAGGACGACGCTCCTCGATCGAGGGGGTAAGGGGTTCGAGTGGCCGCGTGAAAGCGGCGTCTTGAGATAGGGGTTGAGGGATCTCCATCCTTTGTAAAGACGCGTCAACGTAGGACTCTCGGGGAAAAGACACCTCAGAGGGTCAGAAGTAATGCTAAGATAGCTTTTAATGGTATTATCTGGACGATCTGGAGCAAAAATTCAAATCATGAAAAAAGTTGTTGGTGCAAAGAGCTCCTAGCTGGTTGAGCCCCCTCGCTTTCTTGCTGCTCGTGCCTGCTGCTCTCTGGGGCTAGTTTAGCGATCAAAGTGTATTGGTCTGTGAGGAAGTTTTTGAGTGCTTGGCCAAGTTGTAGGGCTTCTGTTCTGATAGTAGCTGGCGCGTTCTCTAATTCGTCTCTAGAAGGCGGGCATATTTCATGAATAGGGAGGTGAGGGCTTTTTGTCGACTTTCTTGGCGCGTTGCTAAGCCAAGGACTTCTTGAGAGAGCGGCCCCGTCTCCTGGGGCGTAAAAGTGACCGGTTGTAAGGGCTTAAAGCTAAGGTTTATGCTAGTTGCTGCTCTAGGACGCGTCGGGGTCCCAGGTGTCGTTCCTAGGTGCCTCTTTTTGGATGGAGGCAGCCCTATTCGGGAGGTCTCTGGTAGAGGAACTTCCAGGGCCATATTTTGTGATTTGACGCGTGTATATCGAATTTTTGTTGTATGGGCTACCTCAAGGTGTGTGTGTGCGTGTATTTATTTAACGTCCGGCGGGCACGTGCCCAAGGCACATGTCCTGGGAACCATACGGAGTATAGGACGCCAGGGGAGGTAGGTCCCTGGGGTTCGATCTAGTCTACTAGTAAATAAAGTGAAGTTACACGTCGACCGCCTTTATACAGTTCAGCAGCCTCCAGATGGTAGTCTTTCGCGAATGAGTATGTTTGCTGCCAGCTTGCAGTTGGTCCCCCCTCCCTGACCCCTTCCCCGTCGACCCGCTTCCTCCACCGCTACTTCAAGGCTTTGTTGCTGAAAAGTTGTGATGGAGGAAAGGGTCAGGTGATAGGGCGTCTTAGCTTGCTGTGGTTCGCGAGCTAAGCCTCTTTCGGAACGGCTCTGTAAATATCTCGAGAGCTTGCTTTGCAACTCTGACCTCTTCGTAGACGCTTTGACTCTCAATACAAGACCATGCTCTGTATTTTCCCGACAAAGCAATACTGTCGCACTCTTACTACTGTATATATAGTACCGCAAGCCATGCCTTAGCATATGGTGGATTGAATTCAGAACCAGGGTTAAATGTCCTGCTTTCGTTTCATATTTGATGATGCACCACAAACACAATGTCGCTGTGCACGCATTTCTCCCCTGAGATCCCGTTTATAGTACGGAAAGGGGTTCACTCGACAAGCTTGGGGCTTCTCTTTGAACTGATCTTGTGTCCTGTTTCAATTGAACAAGCCAGAAGGGCATGATAAAGGGTCTTAGATTTTAGATGTTTGGTCGTTGCATCACAAAGCCGGGAATGCCAAGGCGTCGTTCCTTCCTGCTTCAAATGCAAGTGGCGAAGTACCGCCAACTACCTACTTAAACACCGTCACATCTCACCCACGACACTTTCTCGTATCTTATGATAACATCTGGTGCCTTCACAAAGACAGACACATCTGGTCCGACAAGAAGATGCCAACGCCATATAACAAAGCTGGTCCTCCCGACATTGCGTAATTTATGCTCGTGCACTGTGGTTGTTTCAACAGCTGACTCGAGATCTCACAGAAAATCGACATCCATTGTCACCATTATAGTGAAGGAACAAAAGCACATCGTTCACAAGGAATTGATCTGCTTCTACTCCCCGTTCTTCGACAAGGCCTTTAATGTATGTACAGTTTTCGCATTTGAAAAACAACCGTTTCATTACGAAGTCAGCCGGTTGTACATCTCAGCATTCGCTTTGTTGCGGGTGTAACTATTGCAGACCCTCGAGACTCACTCTTCTGGCTCCTTGCTATTATATGGAGTTTCATTGATTGCCATACTAAGGCGTTGTAGGGAGCTTTCATCGAAGGTTCGACTCAGGAGATTAAACTTGAAGAGGTAGAGCTGGAACTTTTCGGCATTTTTGTCAACTTCATCTACACCCAAAGGTGAGTGGATCTGTTCAAAAATGTGTTCTAGAGGTTGACCAAAACCCCGTTCAGCTTGCGAAAGACCGACGAGAATGGAAAAGAAGTGTATATGACGCTTGTCGATGTGGTATCGCTGTGGGGACTGGCTGAGCAATGGCTATGCAAGCGGCTGCAGGACAAAATAATCTTGGAGATTGGAGCGCTTCCTCTGGCCAATACTACCGTGGCGAAGAACAAAAATGACCTGATTTCGGCTTCCCGTGCTGCTTTTAGGCACGATAAGGACAAGGTGTTGCAGGATGCCATCGTCTCAAAAGTCGTGAATACTGCAGGTACATACCCAGAAGAGTTAGAAAGTTGGACGAATCTATATCCCATGTCGATGCTCCAGCAATTATTCAAGAAGCAGCGTAGCTTCTACGATGCCAAGATCAGTACCATGCAGATGACGATTCACGATCTGCATACAGAACTCGATGAGATCACTGGCTCGGACTATGACTGGTAGCTGAGCGAAATTAGCCAGTAGGAGACTTGGCTGGTACAACTATGATGAACTATGGCAAGAAACTCAGCATGGAAGACCATATTGGCTAAGCTAGTACGTAGCACGTAGCACGTAAACATACACAAAACCTAAGGAAGCTCGATATCTCCATGGAATACTTGCAATCTGAAAAAGGTACCTACTTAACTGCATCGCCTCGCTTTCTCCTAAGCCATGACAACAATCGACGATTGACATACTGAAGCGAGTGGAGAGCCAAACTTCATTTTCTCATTGCAAGTATAGAGTTTCAGTCCCGTGGAGTACACGGAGAACTATGCCTGTTTCCTCGATATCGTATATGAGGCACAAGACAAGCCACTCCTGAAGGGCAGTCTTGTCCACTGTCTCCCAGGCTTGGTCGCAAAGCTCTCCTAGCCCATGGGTTCTTGGATCCGCTGTTGCGTAGATGTAATTCATTCTCATCTTCAACCTCATCACGCCATGTTGAAGCTTAGGCATGAGCCATTGATCACCAAGAAGCCGGAGGTTGATGATCTCTCCAAGCTCCAAGCGTGACTTGTCGTCGCGGGACTGGCGAAGTCTAGGAAATTCAACAGGGAATTCTCACCATACGGCTCTCATAACAGATCTACAGCGACGTACCTCGGAGTGTAGAGCCAACCAACAATGATATTGCAGAAAGGCGAGCGTGCATCGTGTAGCTTCATCTCCTGGGTGACCCCTCCCTTGAAAGCACTGTTAATACCGGTTTTGAAGAAAAACGAACAGTGAGATGCCAAACCTCGAATAGCCCAAATGGTGTGGTTTCTAAAATTCAATTAAGAAGTGCATAGAGATTTAGCATGCTGCGGATTCCCTCCCTACTTATCTACATATATCAGATCCACCGAACTTTCTAGAGAAGCTAGCTTGTGACAAATGCAAAGGAAAAGTGTAGAAAAGTATAGAACCTCTCGTGGAGATAATACCACTCTGGCATTCTTGGCCTTGGCGTCGGTGCTTAGCGAGGGCCTTGGCCCGAGCACCCAAATGAGTTTCAACCCTAACACGAATAGTGGGATATAAGCTTCTTGTGTAACATAAAGCGTCGTCCTGAAGCAATGAGAGTAACCATAGCATGGAACTCCCTAGATCTGACGTTGTCAAATGCCCTGACTTTCATTCTGGTCAACAGTTAGGTATCCAAAACGAGGTAGTTTCTTTATCAAACCGGTATCAGCTTTGCGAGGCGTCAAGGTTGGTGTATCGGGAAGGTTTGATGTGAGGATGGCCAATCTGAATGCTTGATGGAGATTCTCAATGAATGAGACTGCCTCGAGAAGATACCTGCTGGTGTGGCAGATGTGGATTGAGGTTTGAGCTATGGATAGAGCGAGTGGCGTATCAAGAGAGATGGCTTGCCAAAATCTGCTCGTTATGGATGCCAGTCGAAAGTGTGCGAAATTAACAAGCTACGAGCGTCTTTCATTGCCTACTTTCCCTTGGATGAGAGTGAATTTATGGGTTTACTACCCACGGCGCTGACCATGACATTGTCAGAGTATGCATCCTAGCTACAACAAGACCACACTAACGAGACAACTGTTGGCTTCACTTGTTACTCGCAACTTTGTGGCTCCTGGATCGAAGCAAACTCACCAAAATACAGAATTCTCAAGAGCAGCCAGCCAGAAACATGCCTCTATCCACATCACCAAAGACGCCTACGGAACAGAAGAACCTTCACTTTTCATGTGTATGCCATGCCATCTCTGTGCCTTCGGTTTGACTTACTATATCCAGTCTGCCCAGTCATGCGTCACCAAACTCTCGGTCAATTATTGCTTCGGGTATCCAGTTCAAATTCCAGAGGGATTTAATCGCCTACCATTCCGACACCTTGCGCGTGCGTTCAGAGGCGGTTTTAATGAATACAAGGCTTAGGAGACGAAGCTGCAGAAGTGACCGCTAGAGTCTCTGGCGTATGCGTTCGCAGGTTCTACACTGATCGGGTTTGACGGATTACCTGCAGCAGCAGACCACGCAGAAGCTGCTTGTATTGTCCAAGTTAGATAGGGCTAAGGAAATGAAAGAGTGGACTGCTTGTTTCCCGCCGCATTGAGACGGGATTTGGTTGTGAATATGTTGGACTTTCATGCAGAAATTTCAGCATCGAAGTGTAAGGCGATCAAAGGCATCCAAGTGTTCTATGTGAAGGAGGAAGTGGAGGTTGTTGAAGATGGCGAGGTTTGGGTCGTACGGTGAAGAAGCTACAGGAAAGAATTCCGCTTGGTTTCAAAGGATTACCGCATTGGTGGTCTGCGTAGCACGTATTTAGCAATACGGAACATGAAATGAATGTGATGCAGCAATAAAGAGCTCTACACGAGTTATGCGCCAGGCATAATGGGACACTGTAGCAGACGCTGTTCGAGCCTTGTCGTATGTTGCACATCTGGACCTAGGAGAATATATGCCATAGACGCCTTAGAAGGAGGAGCTCGGGGTCATCGGGACAAACAACGTGCTCTGATCTCGCTTTCCGGAGCTCCAAACCATCCTTCGGTAGGAATTGATGCTTTGAAGATACTCCAAGCCAGAGATGGGCAAGTTTCAGGCGATGGAAGTGAGGAGAGGTGAGATAGTGGACAAAGTATAATAACTATTATGGTAGGTAGGTAACCCCAACTTGGGTACCCCTTTTCATAGCCGAGAATATGGACTGTTCAATCTCGGCGAATGCATGATTCGGTAATAGTGGAGCAACCTAAGGATCAAGTCGTATTTCGCACATCAGACAATAAAGCAGAACGAAATACGAGACCGGCATTCTGTGGCAACGAAACGCATTCTATTGAATCATCTGTTTAGACTGTTGTATCGATATAGACTCGATGCTTTATCGTGACTGCGGTTCCTGAAAATCTATTGCAAGCGCCATTACTTTTCCACCACGTGTATCTATATCCACCTCCGGGTCCTTCGCCAACCATTAGTCCAGTGTCAATATCCATGCTGAAAATTGGGCCAAGCGCTTGTAGTGCACTGAAATTTGGATAATCGCAAGATTAGAATATCCTAACTCCCCGTGATGTCGTATATTGTCGTGGAACGGCTCATACAGCCAGTATGTTGCTTAACATCTCATCGCAGCCGTTGGACTCCAGTAAGCTCGAGCTTGCCACGTAGCTGAAGCCCCCGAACGGGTTCTCGGCGTTGCCTGGTGCCGCCGAGCTCCATGGATTATTTGTGCTCGTCAAAACCGGACTCAGAGCCAGATCTGTGAAGTCCACACTGAAGTTCTCCCCGAGCTCTGGATCCGTAATCAGCGGCTGAATTGGCGGCTCAACCTCTCTCTTCACCAATGCCTTCCAGTCGATCTTCTTGAAGAAGCGATGTTTCTTGATCAGACTCAAATCCTTCGGCATGTTGCTACCTAGACGCTTATTAGGATCCTTACGCAAAAAGCGTATCAAGAGATCCTTAGCATCTGGACCAAGGAAGTAGGGCATGACGAGTTTCTGTTTGACGATCTTCTCCTGGATCTTTGCGTGATTTCCACCTTGGAATGGTGGACTACCGGTCAGTAGATCGAAGCCCAATGCGCCGAAAGACCACCAGTCGACTGCCATGCCGTATCTGTGTCCTTGAATAACTTCGGGAGCCATGTATTCGACAGTGCCGAGCAATGAGTTACATTTGTCCTCACCATCGACAGCGACCTTGGAGAGACCGAAGTCCGTAAGAAGCAAGTGGCCCTCGGAATCCAGGAGACAATTCTCGGGTTTGAGATCGCGGTACACGACTCCCAGATTTCGGTGCAGGTGTTCGAGCGCGAGCACCATCTCGGCCATGTAGAAAGACGCGACTTCCTCGGTGAACATCCGTTCTTGCGCCAAGTGTGTGAACAGCTCTCCCCCTTGCGCATATTCGAGGATCAGATATAGCTTCTCATGGTCTTGGAATGCGTAAAACAGTTTGACGACAAAGGGATGGCGGTTAACACTCTCGAGAATAGTACGTTCGGTCTTCGTTTGCTCAACCAGTCGTTTATGAACTGTGAGAGATGCCTTCTTGAATTGCTTTTGCGCAAACAGCTGTCCGGTCGCCTGTTGCTTCACTAGGAGCACTGTTCCAAATGTGCCCTTGCCGAGACAACGCAGTGGCTCGAAATCCTCAGCCGTCATCTTCCGTGCAATCGTGTCTTGCACAAGCCCTCCCTCAATAGCTCCATATAGCGGCTTCTCACGTACGCTTTCGCTGACGAAGTCATGTTCCAATGGAATGTCGTAGCTCGTTTCATCAGATCCGTCGTCGTCGCTGAACTCGGAAGTCCCAGTACTGCTCTCGGGATTCATCCGGAGTTGGCTTCTGCTGCGCACCATGGTGTTTGTTCCGGATATGTGATCCATGCTCAAGGTATCCAACTGCAGTTTGAGTTTGCTGATACCACCCAGTCCTGGTGAAGATGTCGATCTAAGCATAGGGCTGCTGCTTGCGCTGAGGCTGACTACATCCACGATCTTGTGTCGACGTGATGGAGTATGTACGCCATAGTCGGAATCCTCATCTCCCGAAGCTACAGGTGTATGGAAACCACGAATCGTGTTCATGGCGGGTGTAGGCGGATTCATGGCGCACCGCGACGACGCTCAGCGTCCGATCGAATATGGGAACGGTAATTTCGGTGCAGTTTCTCGCGGTTGTTGGCGTTTCGCATAGAGGTACGGAAGAGAAGAAAAATGTTAATAGTATGTTCAGTTTTGTTCTGCATTTGTTGTTTGTTCTGGGAGATATTGGTAGTGTTGTTTCACCGGTGGTGTAGTGTTGCGGAAGAAAAGAAGAAGATGGGACAAGCTGGATCAAGGCATCAGAGCACAAATACATGGTCCTAATTTGAACTTCAGTGGGTCTGAGCGCCAGAACGCCAAGACCTGGCTACATAGCATTCTCTTCTTTCATGAATCACCAACCGACCGAGTTCATCTTCTCTTTCATTCTCTTCTGACTCAGATAAGACATATTTGGGAATTCTCGCTCACATTAGTCCTTTAACGATCGCTGCTCCTGTACTGGTGTATCTGGTTGTACCATGAATGTAATTTATCTCTCGCTGACTCTGTATGAGCTACTTTATGTCACTAATCATTCAGGCCTAGCTGAGTAGCCAGTTTATTCACTTTGTAATAAGTAGTGAGTGTACCAGGCGTAATGGTGTCTGGTAACCACTGAGGTGCTCTATGGCAGTACCAAGACAAAGGTAACAGTACCTTAGATATACTGAGTCACATGGCATATGCAGCATCATTTGCTCCCTTTCTTACAAGTTTCCACTATCGCTCGTCAATAGAATGCCATATGGATTCTCTAGTAGCACAAATATCAGGTCCTGTAGATGGGCTGGATATCAAGCCAAAGCAGTGTCTTGCGAGACTTTCCATGCATGATATTTAAGTACAATGGCTCTTATCGAGTGGGTGGCCTACTCCAGTTCCAATCTTACTGACACTTTACAGAACACAAAGTCAAAGTCTTCTTCGCGAGCGCCAATCGATGGATTGATGCTACGTCCGTTCAACTCAAATTTGTGATAAACCAGTGTGGAAACTTCAGACCACCTGATTCACAGCGCTGAAGTTCCTGTAGCGGTTTCAAAGCTCTTGCTATCCTATATCATTCCTTCTCCTGATAAAACCACTTACCAAGAGCCTACTGCTACCTCGAATTCAACCCTCACTCCCAATTGAGTACTCTTCCAACAAGACAGTCAAGTACAAACATGCCCGGCTACTCTGAGAGACATAGAGATCACGCGGAATGAAAAATGGCGAACGGAGATCTCTATAATGACACCCGGCTGAATGTGAATCACAATTTATGCGAGTTTTATGTGTACTACAACATCGTGCTAAAGTCGTAACAACGTCCTCATCCAAGCCTCCTACAGCAAATCCAAACATCTCTCTACCAACTTCATCATTCTCCAACCATCCCCCTACCCTTCGAATAGCACCAACTCCACATGCTTGCCCTCTTTCTTCATCTTTTTCTTCATCTTAGTTAATTGCTTAACCGGGACAACCATATCCTCAGCCCCATGTATCATTAGCAAAGGACCTTGGGGCTTCTCTATATGATAACACGGACTTCACTCCTTAAATATCTTCTCCTATTGCTCCTCCGTAGCGCTAGGTGGCCAGAAGAGAGAGTTAGGGAAACGCATCTCGTGTTTATGTCTCACTTCTGCGAAAGTCTTTAGATTAGCAACTCCAAAGATAAAGAAACCCCTGGGAAGACGGAAGGATATGATGCAAGTGCTGCAAGAACCGTGGACCCCCCCTGCGCTTCCCCCTGTGATTCTGATTCTTGTGCCATCAACTAGCCCTTCTTTTACAAGATAGTCTTCACAAAAAATAGCGTCATCGACGTCTACAATGCCCCAATTTGCATTCAGCAGTTCACGGTAGGCTCGTCCGTGGCCGATTAAGCCGGCGTAGGTGACTTTGCAGTATTCATACCGGCAGGAAGTCCAAAATTGCGTCTCAAGAACGAGACCGATAGTCCTGTTGGCAACGAGACCTCCGTGAATATAGAGGGTCAGCGGTGGTAGAGTGCTAGTAGGAGCGGAGAAGTGTATATTGTGCGGTGCATTGTCTATGGCATGAGCGAAGCCTTTAAGGGTCCCGCGAGTGCGAGGTAATGATAGCAACTTCGGTTTAGATATGATAAGTTGACTGATACACGTCTTTCTAGAGAAGCAAAGAGCCTTCAATGTTCGTTGCGGCAATGCTGTGGCAGTGAAGAGATCGAGCTGGTAGAGAGCCTGAAGAGCAATTGGCGTGGCCCCGAGGAGAACGACCGAGGAATCTGAGATGCGTCGAAGCGCACTAATACTAACAACTTCCACAGGAATCTCTGTCGCGGTTTTAGCTGCAAGATCAAAGAGTATGATATCCCAAACAGCGTTACGGACGTACGCCACAGTCAGCTTTTAGGGCGACATCTCAACGTGAGTGCACCTCCTCTCTTTATCAGCTCATATTGGCTGACGCATTGCATCGCTCCTGCACTGCGCATGAGACTTACTTACTATCCTAGCCTAGCACCAATACACATTTCTGCATCTTCATACCCCTCCGCCAAGAGATTCTCACTCATAAAACTCCCAGGATCCCAAACATACAACTGAATCCACCCCGCTTCATAGCGTTCATACGCCATCCTGCCATTTGACAGCCAAGTCAGCTGTCCAACACCAATCCCATGCAATCTCGAAAACGATTCTCGATCAGTTGTTTGAAATTCATACCGCTGACCCATGATGGAAGCAGATAGTGAGTCATTGGTGTTCTATTCGCCGGAAAAGCAAACACAGTGAGTGTAGTGGTTTCGCTGAAACAGAAATAGGGAGTTGTTTCCAATGAAAGAAATGCTCCAGACTTCGCCGAAAATCAGTATGCCACCCACCTATTGATTGTGAAATGATCAGAGATACTTATACATGAAGCTTGTAATCTGTGCCAGTGAGTCTTCCAACCACTTTCTCAGCTGGGTTATCTGGATTACCTCGTACTGAGAACCTATAGCGTCCTGTTGTATAGACTTTGTGTTCGATCTCTGGTACATCTCTCCCTCCTTCTTCTCTGCCCCGTGGGTGGTCTCAATCTGACCCATCAACTCAATTGGACCTGAGGATCCTCCTTTCCCCGCCCAATAGACAAAGATACAAACAGTTTCTCCACGTCCCCAGAGAGAACCATGTTGATAAGGTGCAAAGCGATAACAGTATCAACAAGTGGTATTTTCTCGCCATTGACCTCGATGATGTCTTTCTATTGGTCAGTAGTCCCGTTTACTTTCCGAACGTAGACTGCGTCTTCTCATTGTCCGGTATTAACAAGTCAGCGACTTACAAGTCTTACAGGATCGGCTTGAAAGAAATGTGGCAGGTAGACGAAATAAACCCCGATTTTGTCGTAGTCTTCTGCGATGAGTTTGTTGTTTGGGAGTCCGAGGTCGAAGATATCATTGTAGACAACGATGATGCCCCGTGGGTTGGTGCAGTTGCTGATCACATAAGTGTTGAGACCGTGGATGAGTTCTTCTTTGCCTTGGGGGAAGCCGGCATGGATCGCGCCTTTGATATACTCGTATCATCCAGTTGCCATTGCGATGTATGAATAGATTGGCCTGCACGGTATTTTAGTTTTGCTAGTTGTAAGATTGTTATTGATACACTGACCTTGAGGTTGAAGAGTTTCGGTTTGCTAAGCGAGGTATAGGCGAACTGGCAGGGAGACCACGTTGGATGACGTTGAAATAAATTTGGCTATGCTATAAACCCTATTGTAAAATCAAATAAACTGACTTGGAAGAGTCTAAGAATTACTCGAGTCAAGGATTGGAGTACTTTGAAAGAAGACACTAGGTAGCAGACGGCGGTAGAACTTCCCCTTCATCTCGTTAGATAAAAATGGGTCTCAGCTTGCATTCCGAGTGTTTGGGCAGTCTTGAGAGCCGGAACTTGATGACCAAATCGGTCTGCTATCTTGCAAACTACTGAGATCTACCTAAAGAATTGAAGTGAGTACAGAAGTGTCAGAAATGTAAGTGAGATTGAGGTGAGGCTATCCGCTATGCTGATGACCCAGTGCAGTTCTTCTGCTTTCGACTTCTTTCTTCCCTCTTCAGCTTTTCGTTGTTGTACATCGAAATTTCATCGGTTAAAATTGAAATATATGCGAACGAACACGAGCAAGAGCAAGCTCCTGGGTGGGTTACTATTCTTATGGATTGAATCTTCGCTCTTGGAAACATTACTCAGAAACTACAAGCTCGGCTTGATAAAAGGGAACGTCATCGCGGCCGATTGCCGGCTGTGTCTACTTTCGAGGGCGTTCGAAGGGAATACATAGCATGGGCAGCTAAGCTTCGAGCTAAGTTACAAATGAATATGGAGGACGATTCAAATAATGTCCATCTTTTTAGTATTGCCATTCTCTATTGCGAGAAAAGGCCTTGTTGCAGATGACACCGTAGGTTAGAAGTCTTAGTAATACAGCAGATGCTGTGACATAAATGTGTACTTTGCTAGATGCAGCGTACGATACCCAAGAGGAGGTAGATACTGGAGAACAACAAACGCTGTCTTTAAAACAGAAAGGGAGATCGTTTGCGGTCTATTTTTCAGACTTTGAGCGGCGTAGAATCATTGCTGCAAATGGAGTCCTGTGGCCAGACAGGGTCAAACGACTATTTTTGAAATCCGGTTTCTTAAAGGAGCTCCGTATAGCTCTTGTACAGGTGAAAACCCCAGAGAACTTTGGAGACTACGTTGACGTAGCAAGAAGAGCCGCGTTAGACCTGGAGCATGCATCGATCTTGTGGCATACCTGGTCCTGGTGTTAAGTCGGAAATGTTCGATGAAGTCATAATGCGAACAATTTGTCTCAACTTTCTTATCATGGATACCGTTCTTCTAGGTCCAAACGTATCCGACATACGCAAACAGCGCATCTGGCTTCTCTACTTCGAGCGTCGCTGAGCACGCTCGGCCACAGCGTATCAAGCCGTGTAGCGTAAAGCACGGAAGCCATAATTAATTTCCCTGCATTACTCTGACCTGCATGTCATTGGTGATGTAAAAATATTGTATAGCGATACTTTGTCGTGCTCCGTATATAATTCTGTGGAGTACCGTCTAGGGGGTTTATTATCATTTGGGACTTTGCGGCCAGCATACTATTGTGAAGTGAATCACATCGCTCCCAGCCGCCTCTAGATGATCGACTATTAATTCTCGCCGGCGACTTGGAAATTGCCAAGATCCTTTACACAACTCCCGTTGTGAAAAGAATCCGTCTCTTAACGAGACTATTAACGAGAGAAAAGATCAATCGCTGTACAATACCCACTGATCTGTTTGCCAGACGTAGTGCTACTACTCGTCGTGATGCTCTTCCTGAAACGTCATCATTCAGCGATGATTGTCTACCCCGTTGCGAATGTCCAGCACGTATGTTTGGAGTTCGAGTATTGCAACTTCAACCAATCTCATCTCTGGACTTGCGGGATGCACTAGTATCTTTCGGAAAGGTGGGAGTGGAGTCGAAGTAGGCATGGTATATACAAATACTCCATATATACTCCTTCACTATTTGCTTCAAGTTTACTTTGATGGCTTCTAGAATCCTTCGTCGTGGGCAGTGATGTGGTCCTTTGGGAGCAGAATGGTCATCGAACGCTTCTATTTCCCTTCGTTAGGGGGTTCTTCTAGCCGACCGGTCTATTATCTCAAGTTACTGATCCCGTTCGTGTTGCTGTTTGTAACATCCATCTACCTGTACAAGCACCACGGCGAAGGAAGGTTGGGTGGGTTCTTGGAACACGTAATCGCATTGTAGTCTATATGTGTCGCGATTCCGTGACACATATCTCACATCAGCAGATCAGACGGTACCCCGAGGTAGCATGATGCATGTGCACCGTCTTCCCTAGCAATACCTACGGCGAAGTAGATGAATACAAAGTTTTAGTATGTGTTTTCTGTTTGAGGGTGTGTACATGTATCGCGATCGACGACTCTGTGTCAGCGTGAAAGAGCAGTTCAGCATCCTGCCATCGGGTATGCAGCATGTGAAGCGAGGAGATATTACTCCACTTAAGAACGCCATTGCCCCCCGCAGTTCTTCGTGCTGAAATCTGGGGTCAGCGTTTTGTCTGGAACGGGAGTTATGGAAGCATAGGTAGCTGGAGATTTTGGCTGAAAGGAGAGATGATGTGTATGTTCACTACCGGACATGTTGCAAGGACTCCACAGAGTTGGTAAAAAAGAGAGACAAGGTTCAACTAGGCTCATGTCTCATCCACCGTCCAGCATATGTACTATACGGCGCATTGGAGTTGGTGTACGACCTCACCATCAACGGGTGTTCAACGTTGTTGGACCAGAACCTCTGATTTGCGACATATCTTCGCGAGCTGCGACAACCGTGAAGCTTGTGAAGAACTACTTCATTACCAGTCTCTAGATAAAGGGCTTCGTTGCTCCCACCTTCACAGTCACAACAGCTACCTAAGCTTGTCGACTTGTTTCTGGTTTTCAGAAAGGGGATGATAACTGGCTGAATTCATTTAATTACTTCTTTTGTTTAAATATATATTATTGAGTTGTAGATTACAAAACTGCGAAGAAGTATAAGGTAAAGGTAAAGAAGGTTTCAATTTTTTGAACATTCAAATGACTGTCCAACTGTGGTTATGAGTTGAAGCGCTGGCTGCAGCTTTAGTAGAAGTTAGTAAGACATCTGTCTGTCTCTGTCTCTTCCATTTTCTCCATACCTAACAGAGTAGTAGTAGTAGTAGTATAATTAACGTCCGGGGTCCGTGCGCTTAATGCCACGTGCCAACAGTAGGACGTACTGGGCTAATAGCCAGCATTTTCTATACACATATAAAAACCGGAGGCGGCTGGAGAGGTAGCTGGCACTGCCTCTCTGGTGAGCACCTGCTGTGTATACTCTACTTATGGCCAGAGAATAGGAAGACAGCTTGTGCTGGTAGGTTCGAATCCTGCAGCTGCCACCCCATTATGCTCAAGTCAACAGCGTGGCTAGTAGGACGGCGGACGAACGACTCGCGCACTCGATCCCCGACGCCCTTAGGTCCCGACAACTCTTGCGCGGCTCCGGTCATAGTGGTAGATGGGATTGTGCTGGGGGCGGCCACGGGCGGTCGTCAGCATTGGAGGAAGGTGGCTGCAATGAAGCGTTCGTGCAAGCCGGCAGCAACTCCTCCGGGCCTTCCTACCTCAATACAGCCTCGATCGAACCACTCAGGTCTCAGACGAAGTAACCCAACCTACAGAACGACATTTCACATTCAAAGCACACACAAGTCTGGGAATCTGGGAGATTGGGCGAGAGAGAACGTTGTTGGGAAGGGTTGCCCTTGAGAGGATCAGGGGAATCATGGAATCACAGTTGCTGTGGCCAGCGGAGTTGCAACATGGCTTCATTGTGGCCGTAGCCCACCGAGTATCCAGGGAGCGCAGATATAGGAGGACAAGCTGGTCTCCGCAGAGCCTGATACTAATGCCACAAACAAAGCACTTCTGTCAGCGTGTATGTATGTATACGTAGATAGAAGCCAGACGGCTCAGTGGAGGAGGTTGCTGGTCACACGAGTGTGATGAAGTGTCGTGCATTTCCCGAGGCAGATGCACTTCGGCAACTGGTGCCAAAGCTGAGCCATTCCGGCATAGCTGTCTTAAAGACGGCTGGATCCGTATATGATAAAATCAATCAATCAATTTAAAGACCGTAGAGTAGAGACCCTCTTTCCCTGAAGGATCTACTAGTTACAGGAGAACTGTAGTCGGCTAACTCCAGCAAGCGCTAGGATATCAAGTTACATGTAATGTAGTACGGCCCGGTATAGGAGGGTTTTTTTCTTTCAAAGGAGTAACAAAGTAAATACTGAGTGGTAGGGCAGTCTAGGCTAGCTTGGCTTGTTAGGGCAGATGTCTGTGTAGAACTAAGTGTCATGTATCCACTTAGCAAACGTCTCTGCGCCTTCTGCGGTGCATAGTAGGCTGTCTAGGGTGTTGTGTACTCTTCCTAGTTGTAGGCATTTTATGCCGTTTCTTCTGGCTTTTGTGCAAAAGAAGAAATATTCCGGGGTCTTGCTTCTGCCACAGCTGCAAGAGAGTGTAGCATCCTGATGACCTAGACGCTGGCGGTACGCTGCGAAGTCGCCGTGTCCTGTTCTAGCCTGTTACCTAGCAAAGTGGTGGCCCTGGACCCTGAATCTGAATGATCTCCATCACGTGATTGAGGGGTACCAAGATTTTCCGACGTCAAAAGTGGAAGTTTTTGTCATTCAGATGTGACCCCTCCAAAGTGGTCCAAGCGCGCGTCAGATTCTGAAAAAGTTGTCTTGGCCGAAAGATATCTCCAATCTCCGACAAAAAAGATCCCAATCGCCACGGTTGCAGTTGCAGATAGAACGGCAGTGTTCTCTGCGGAAGGGGAACAGCTTAAGAAATACAGTGGAAGAAATTAGGGGTCAAAAGACATTTGGTTTGACACTAACCATGCGCCATAATACTCAGCCTCGTCTTATCCTTGAATTTGACTAGACTCCAGGAAAGCCAGATTAAGGATTGACTTTGACTTTCTCGTGGTGAGAGAAGGGAATGGAGGAGCCTGGATACTGCCCCCGAGTCCAGCACTTGTAAGATCAGAGAGGATAGCTTCGCGCGAGCAAGAGAAGGATTTCTCCCCCCAAGTCAAGGCGGTTGAACTAGAACGAAAACACCCCTCCAGTTAGTCTCTGATTAGAACTTAGCTGGCCTTGTTATAGAATTGATTTTCGCGGTGACGCCTTACCATGATACATAACCCTGGAGCACTCTTGTTCTCTTGATCTGCTTCTGCGCCATCCCTATGACCAGGTCAACAAATACCATCGCATGGGGTTGTTACACATCGCCCTTACTTGCAAATACTGTAGCGGTGAGGGCTCTCTGTAGCAAATCAGATCTGGCCATGACACCGCTCTATGCTTGACCTTAAAGCGGTACCGTAGCCTCGAACTTAGGTACTTAGGTACTTTAGAAGTTAATTACCTAGGAGGTGTAATACTAGCGGGAGGTCGGCTAAAAAAAAAGTAATATTCTTCCCTTCCGCTAGATGCCTACCTTCCCTTTTTTCCCTCCCAAACCACCACCAACAACAATACCAAAGACAACGAAGTCGCACTACCATATCCATAATAGTAATCAAAATAACAATATCACTTCGTCGTCATCATGCCACGGGCAATCGCTGAGCTGTGAATACCTACTGCGGGCATGCTCATCCGAGCGCGTTCGTAGTCCTTCAGCCCAACGAGAGTTTCCAATCATATACAAACGACTTCGACGAAGCATACCAGACTCCATCCGTCTATCGCCTGACGCGGTGTGAAACTTGTTGTCTGTCCATTACGATACATAACCGATCAAGTTGCGCTCTTCCTCCGCGAACGAGGCGAGACTCCATCCGCGAAAACCAACATTTATATCCTCGCCGAGAGGAACATAACACCCTAGATACACCACTAATAGTACCTGGGTAGCCTCAACCGTGGTCATATTATTCCAATACACCATACTTGGAAAGAGAATCCCAGAAAAGGCAGTTGAAGTGCGGAGAGAAAGTTCACCGCCATTTTTCACCAGCTGAAATATACATCACCACTAGTCATAATAGATTGAAGAAGACACCATGTCTCGAAACTTTCCATACACGGCGACGCCTGCGCCAATCAAGATCAAGGTCAAACGAAAGACGTAAGCCCCAAGCTGCTGCAAATCACTCTGGAAGAATTAACGTCAAGCTTTCGACCCTTTGGACCTAAGCTAACGCACTTCTTTTGCAGTTCCGTGCTTGATTACTCCTCTGACGATGACTATGCTGGAGTAGACCAAATTACAGACTCGGAAGAAGACGAGGAGGATGTGACAGAGGTGGAGGAGCGTGCCATCCTGGAAAGTGAACAGGATGGAGATGATGACGAAGACACTCCTCGACCTACACAAGAAGATGAAGAAGATAGTCCATGGGAGGGATTTGGAGACTCCCAGTCAGTGCTTGGAGACGATATTCAATTCTTTGAAGATCACATGGCTCGCATGGAAGAAGCAGATTTAGAGTCTGCTATTGCCGCCTCGAGTATGGCTTCCGACGACGACCAGCTCAACAAGAAAGTCCGCTTTGCGCTGTCTTCTGAAGATGAAGAGGAGGATGAAGACAACAATTTTGGATTCCCAGACATATTCGTGCCACAAAGTGAACTGGCCACCTCATTCCGCAAGCAGATTGAACAGGAATATGGTAGTGAAGACAGCTTTTGGGAGCATGGAGATAAGAGCACACTATCAAAGGAAATGAATGAGAGCAATTCGTCCGATTCTAGTGATGATGATAGCGACCTCTATGACTGTATGTTGCTAGATACATGGTGGTGGTCAATGCTAACGTACGATTCACAGCCGACGATAACGGGGAAACGACTGATGAAGATGTTGAGCTGCTTTCTAGATGCGTGCCCACCAAGTCTGTTCTTCAACGTCCAAACTCAGACTCTGGATCCGAGGAGGAGATCAACATGGTTCGTGCACCGATTCGTCGCTCTCAAGGACCTAAGCTAGGGGTCTGGACGTCAACTCCTGGCAAGCCATTCTTGATTATGGACCAGCAACGCAAGGTACTGAAAGTGTTCGGCCGTCGTCGTAATAATATCCATTCCGATACGCGGCCAACTCAGAGCGCCGCCGAGAGTCCGATGCAAGCCATGCAGGAAATGTCTCCCATGATCAGCAACTCTGCAAATCTCATGATGAGCTCCATGGACGGTTGGCTTCATCCAACGGACCTGTTCCAAGGCAACATTCTCGGCCCACCTGAGGCATTCTTCCCGTTCACTAGCATCAGCCCCAACGGTGAAGTCAGCCAGGACGAACCGTCCTCCTACGACGGCGACGATCTCGATGACGAAGACCTCTGGACTGTCGATGACTTTCTGCAATTCGGCCCAGATACTTCAAGCGATGAAGATGCACCAGAAGATAACGGTGAAACAAGCTCAACTTTGGACGGCGACGTTGCAGCAACTCCTCGCCCTACTACTGCCGGCAGCGAAAGCCAACATCAATTCAATCCTCTCTTAAGCAACCCAGCACTCGTCGGTGCTTTCCGCAGCAATCAGCATAGACACAAGATCTTGAGCGGCAACAGCAACACCACTGAAAACTCACTGCTCTTCTCCACAGGCATTAACAGCACCGCCATCAGTGGTATCAAGAAAGGGCGTATCGCAGCCGCGACCGCTCCAATTGCAACACCACGAAAACGGTCAGGTCAACCTTGCTCCGTCGAGTTATCTAGCCCTGCTGCAATTCAAGGCCAGAAGCGGAACTTCAGTGGTGACACTCCTGGTCACAAACGGCTAAAGCGCCTCAATTGAGACTCTGTTGCATTTCCCGGAAGCTTGAATGATTCGTTGTTTCAATATGGACAAGACAACTACATACAAGCGATGAACTATGCTCCATTTAACGACTGAGGATGGCATGTCTCTTCCATTGGGAGAAGACATCCCTGACCTCTTATTCCTTTTTTCCCCGCCTTCCAGAAACTCAAGCTCTAATACTTGTTTGTTTCCAACAGCACAAAAGTTCGGCTTAGAGAAAAGCTCTCGCATCGAAATGAACGCATAGCAACAGAATACACTTGGTACGACTGCATTTATTTCGCAGCGTCCTGTTCCTCATCCTCTTATGCCATGTGTCTCAAACACATGTAGGGGGCACTTATCAGAGAGCTCTTGGATTCACTTTGGAGAGTGGCTTGACTGTCTCGTTAGCTTATGGTTGTCACCTGTGATGAGATAGTAATTAGTATGAACTACAAGCCTGTAAGGCGTGGAGGATGCCATGCATTTGCTCCTCAGGGCACATGGTACATACATGTACGTCGTCTATCATAGACATGATAAAATGATTATAAATATTACTCTTACCTTTCCTTGGTGTAGTTCGTCTTGAGATACAATCACACACTATCAGATATCTGATGGCATGGCAACTAAGAAGATAGGTGGCCTAAAATTTGCCATCAGATACGCTAAAATCCTACAGTTCGAGACAATATCACTTGGAATTCGACGTGCTCCTAGCGTTCGAAGGGCTGCATTCTCTGGCTGAAGTTTGCAATACTTGTGCCGCACCTGCTAGTTCTCTGTTCTAGCCTTTCGACGCATGGAAGTTGCGCCTTCCACGTATGCTATCTAGGGTTGCCAAGACCCACTATTCTCGACAGGCAAGCACCAGTCTCATCATATTATCGCATTCTCATTTCTAACTTTCTTCTTGCGTTGCTACCATAATCACCAGACTCACATCAGTGGCTCCCATTTACTAGGTGCCTATGTTTTACAGGCCTGCGGTAAACTGCTCTGGGTTTGTCTCCTCTGGTAGGTAGTATTGGTCAGCATAATGTAGTAAATCACCTAAGTTACTCTCAACAGATCAAGATTACAAATTCATATCGTGAACTATCCCATGCTTCCCGCCCTCTAACTCAGGAATTTAGCTTCAAGGGAAATGCTCTGCTCTCCACGCATATACAGTATCACGAGTTCTCTAAACCGCCCGGCTTTGTTCACAAAATAGAGTTCATTACTTCACATTATCTGTCGCTGTCCTAGTATCTCCAATTACTCACTATACTCTCACATGCTGCAACAAGGCGAATCCTGTATCTTCCCCTATCTCATGGCCGGCTCAAAAGATCCACTTCGCCAGAAAAGCACCACCCAACTCCCACCTCTCATCAGACATGTCCATCCCGCAGAGAGAAGTAATGGTATTGTGTGCTTGTAGTGGAGTGCACTTATCACTTGCTGTCTTTGCGATATTTGCTTCGCCACGGTAGCCTCTTCGTTGAAAATGTACCACCTCTGTGCATTTTGTTTAAACTACGACATCATATTCTATGTCCACTCCGCAAAATATCTTTGAGCACTGGAGGGCCTAGCTGTCTGCAGGGTAACTCCTCGATATGCGCAGAACTCTGGGGGTGTCTATTATAATGCAGGTCAGAGCGAACTTGGCCAAATGCTGAGTAAGTCGTCTGGGTATCATCAAGTGATGAGCCATTGAAGTCTAAAGAATCGCGTGATTAATCTGAGAATACCCGATGATAGCCTAAGCGCTGTTGCTCAGAAGGTAGAAAAGGCAGCAAGAATCCTTCTCTGAATCTCTAACACTCAAGCTTCTCCAGATTACTTGACCAGCAAAGTCTACTTCCAAGCCGATACTTCTAGACTTTCGTCTCAGACCAAACAGCACTTCAATATGAAGTTCACACTCGCCGTCATCGCCGCCTTTGCTGCTCTCGCTAGCGCAAAGCCAGTCCAATAGCCGAGGCACATCCTCGAGCTCCCAAGGGCCTGCCCATTTACACACAGATTAACACATTACTTGAAAATTCGTTCCTCTTGGGAGACCCATTTTGCGCGCCTTGCATTTGTAATCACGATCAATATATCCCAGGCTCTGGCGATCCCATTCAAGTATGGACTATGCGAACATACGAAACAATGAAAATCTTGATCAAGAAGCAACTAAAGCTTGCAAAGTCGAAGATTCACATCACCAGTTACCTATGGCCATCTGGAAATCACAAATCTGTGCTTGGTGTAGTAGCTCACTATATTGATGAGCGTAACAAGCTTACACACCAAGTTCCAGCTGTAGAAGAGCTTCCGGGATGCAGGTGAGAATCAAGCTGAATCAATTGCAGCTGACATTTGTGATTATGAGATTGAGAAGGTGCTTGGATTCCACGTTGGTGATAATGATTCAAAGAATGGCACTATATGTATCTCGCTTTCTAAGCGTATGTTGCTTGTCCCCCTTTTAAGTTTTAATGGTAGATTATCTTATCAAAATGCTGAAAGAGAACAAAGACGTTGTTTGCAGATCGGGGAATAAGTCAGCTAAGTCAGTCATCAGCTGAGAGCTGAGAGGAAAACTGACTGATTAACTGATCTACATCTTCTCACTGACTTATTCAACTGTCGAACTGATCAGTCGCCGATCAGTGGCTAAGCAGTCTATTTAAGGTGGGAAAATCGCCTATTTACTACTTTTTGTTAGGTTGTGAGAGTAGAAGGTTTCTCTATATGATGTTTTGGCTACGCGGAGGAATGCTCTCTCGTTCGTCTGGAAACTAAGCTATATGTGGCTGCCAAGGCGCTAGAATTGCATATACACGTGATCGTATATTCCCATCTTCACACTCGAAAGTCTCTTTAGCCTAATGTTTTTCGACATGAAATTAGATAGCTAAAGAGATAATTTAACTATAGTAAGCCTTATAAGCATCATTCTGATGGTCTAAGTAATCCTAGTTCTAAAATAAAATCAAAGTAAAGAATGAGGAGATGCCGAGTTTCCTTACTTTGGGGCTCATTTTGCCTCTTTATAGTGGGAAACAGCCAGAATATTCATTCATTCATTCATTCATTTATTCATACTTGGATCCAGCTGTTCACCGTAGGACTGCTATGCCGGCATAGTCCAGCTTCGGCGCCAGTTACCGAAGTGCGCGTTACCGCATTCGGTAATTCATACTTCACTTCATCACTTTGCAGTGACCAGCAACCTCCTCCACTGGACGGTCTGGCTCCTATCTACGACTATTTACATAGACACCTCAAGGAGTGCTTTGCTTGATTCTTTGACAGTGTATCAGGCTCTTTGGCTGCCGCTTCCGCTAGCCATCTCGTGTCTCCGTACCTTCAGTCTCCCCCCAGCGCTCCATTTCGTCTCTCTGAACTCCATCGCAACTCCGAAACTGCCCAAGGAGACGCGTCTGTTCGATAAATCTAATTGCCTTTGTGACTAGTTTTGGCTCGTTTAAGATTGCCCTCAGGTCTATTTGTATTCCCCTCCCAAATATCCTTCGCTGCAGATCGTTGTATGTCCGACACCTCAGCAGGATGTGGTCCACAGTTTGCCGTCCTTCGCCGCAGTCGCATCCGGGGCCGTCGACTTCCGGCACTTTTCTCTTTCACAGGAAGTCTCTCAGCCCAATTTTCTCTGTGCGCATCTGGATGAGCAGAGCACTCTGCCACTTCTTTAGTCCATGGTGCAGTCGCAGGATCTTGTGTGATGGCTGCCAGGTATGCTTGAATGTGCTTCTTCCTCTCGTTTCCACTTTCCAACTGTTTGTCCATTCGGCTCCTGTTTGCCTCCTGACCCAGGTCGTCAAGGTTGCTTGCAAATGATATTTCCTTGTCTGTATGATGATGATGATGATGATGATGATGATGATGATGATGATGATGATTATTTCCGTCCTGTGAGACCTCCCGAGGGGTATAAGGACGTGCTAAGCTAGCGGTTTATATACAGGAATACACCAGAAAGCAGATCGTGGGATAGGCCAAAAGGGCCTGATGGGTGGCTATAATACAAAGAGACTACCCCCTCCGTGCAGGGTAGTTATAGGAGAGATCAAGAGGAGGCTAGCCCCAAGGAATTGTTATACAAGGTATACTGAGGTGTTTCAACGCCCGTAAGAAACTAGTTCAGCAGTCTGTTAAACCAAGGGGAGAGCTTTTAGACTAAATAGAAACGAAGAGAAAAGAGAAATTCGAGAAATTTGCTGCGCCGGTGGCAAAAGAAAAAAGGAAAGGAAGAAGCTAATACAGTAGAGTACTCACTAGACTTAAATACAGATCTTTGTAAGGAAGCCTGTAATTCGTATGAACTTTTCAAGGTCCTCCGGAGATCTTGTTCTCATTGCCCACTTAATAATACCTTGGACGTCCTGTGCAAGGAGTTGTGTATTCTCCTCCAGAGTATGACTTGCGCGGTACAGGCATATATCATCGGCGTATCCAAATCGAAGCTTTGGGTCCTCATTGAGAAGCTCTGCTAAATACAGCATATACAGGACTGGTGAGAGTGGGGAGCCCTGGGGTGTGCCACAGGCTACAGTATAGAAGGCTGTGGTAGAGCCCTCCAGTCTGACTCGTACCTTCCTGCCAGTAAGAAAACTTCTTACCAGGTAAAGTAGGGAGAGTGGCCAGCCTTGTTCTTGCATTCTCCGAAGCAGGCGGTTTACCAGTAGTGCATCAAAAGCCCCTTGGACGTCTAAGGTTACCATGGTGACTTGACGCCCTTCTGCTATAGCCTTCTCTACATCGTGCGTAAAAGAGGCAACTAGGTCCATGGCTGACCTCTTGGGGAGAGCCCCTCCGTGTTGACTACTGAGTACTTGATGGGTAAGTGCAGTCCAAGCAATCCTCTGAGATAATGCGTTCAAAGCCCTTTTAAATACAGCCGGCAGATGATTTCGGGCGTTAATTACAACGAATAGATTACTATATTCGTTGAAAATCTGGCCTGAACCACGCCTGAAAGTCTGCGTTCACTCTTGCGTTCATCTTTAACAGAGGACTACTTAACTCTCAAGAAGCTAGCTGAATACATGGCAGAATGGAGTATGGCGTCATGGATGTCTAAGTGATAAGGCTTGAAGATTTTCATCTTTCGCAAGGAACCACTGCTAATAGGATATGCCTCCTACTTCTTGGGTAGTCAGTCGACGAGTAGCAATGCGTCTGGATTTGACATCATGATATTTACAGCATCAAGGTATAGAACGAATTGGTTGCTACTAGTGAGAATGGGCTTGTACAAGTAGTAGTAGTAGTAGTAGTAGTAGTAGTAGTAGTAGTAGTAGTAGTAGTAGTAGTAGTAGTAGTAGTAGTAGTAGTAGTAGTAGTAGTAGTATAATTAACGTCCGGGGTCCGTGCGCTTAATGCCACGTGCCAACAGTAGGACGTGCTGGGCTAATTGCCAGCATTTTTTATATACATTTAAAAACCGGAGAGTAGAGACCCTCTTTCCCTGAAGGATCTACTAGTTACAGGAGAACTGTAGTCGGCTAAAGGGCTTTTACAAGCTGGTGGAGGTGCACTCAAGACATAATCAGCCGGCACGTGAGACCCACCATTTCCAAAGTGACACTGTTGTTCAGCGCAAGACCAAGAGCCTCAAGCTCAACAGAACAGACAGCTCCTCCATACACTCCTTTAAATCCAGCTCATTGTACGATACTGTGGCCAATCATAAACTTTAATAACATTTCAGAACACTTGTCTCACAATGGCTCCCATAACCATGGACAAATACTCCGTTATTCTCCCTACCTACAATGAGCGCCGCAACCTCCCCATAATAACATGGCTCCTAAATCGCACGTTCACTGAGCAGTATGTACCTCATTCACCCAATTCTCTCGACATTTTCTGGGCTCTCTGCTGCTGTCAGTTTTTGTTGCAGTATCAGGAGCATGCGTTGAGCAATGGGCTAATTTACACCCAGGAACCTCGATTGGGAGCTCATAATCGTCGACGATGGATCGCCAGATGGAACACAAGTCGTCGCCAACCAACTTGCCAAAGCCTACGCTCCTCACGTCCACCTGAAGGCTCGCGCTGGAAAGCTCGGGCTCGGCACAGCTTACGTCCACGGTCTGCAATACGTAAAAGGAAACTATGTGATCATCATGGACGCCGACTTCTCACATCACCCCAAATTCATATCCCAGATGATCGCAAAGCAAAAAACCCTCTCTACTAACGGCGGCTACGATATCGTCACTGGCACTCGGTATGCGGGGGATGGAGGAGTCTATGGCTGGGACTTGAAGCGCAAGTTTGTCAGCAGGGGCGCGAACCTGTTTGCGGATACGGTCTTGAGGCCTGGAGTCAGCGATTTGACGGGCAGTTTCCGGCTGTACAAGAAGGCGATTCTGCAGAAGGTCATCAATGAGACGGAGAGTAAGGGTTACACATTTCAGATGGAGATGATGGTTCGGGCCAAGGCTATGGGATGTACGGTCGCTGAGGTACCCATCTCGTTCGTTGATCGCGTATATGGAGAGTCGAAACTGGGGGGAGACGAGATCGTGGAGTACGCGAAGGGTGTATTGGCGCTCTGGCTGAAGGTCTGATCCCAGAGTGTACTGGTTGGATGCCGATCTGTTACTTTTCGCTTGCAAGTTAGCGAATATTTGCTGGACATGTAAGCGAAGACATATGTACATGTCTGAAAACCAAATCAAGTCTTCCAGAAGCAGACTCAACTTCACATTCCGAATTACGACACAAAATTAACCCCCATGCTACCGTGCTAACAACTGTCACGCTTTCGCCACAAGCGGGTAGTCTAGAATAGTTCCTGGCCTGCCTTTTATCATCATTTCTTCCATAATTCGCACATTTACTCTCATTAATTTGTAACAACCTGTCGCCATATCCGTATCTGATGTTGTTCAGGACATGCTGTCACAGAGTGTTACTTTCCGAAAAGTATCAAGCTGTAATTCTAGACTGACTTGTGAGTGCATACTTCCCATCTAATCTGCGGTGTTGGAGAAGACTACGATTCTAAACAATAGCAGTCCTGCACTTACTTTGCCTCGTCCACCAAATCACCTCTATAAATTGTATTGTCGAGCACGTTTAGCTACTGCCGATCTTTGGTTGCTTTTGCTGCCAATTTATACGGAGAATGGATCTCGTCCAGAATCATAGACCAGCCAACATTTTGGTGATTCACTTTTAGCACACTTAATACGCATCCGACCAGATATATATCAAGAAGCAGACTGGCGGTAACAGGGTCTGCTAGACTTGTTTCTCGTACCAAAAAGCGTCATCAAGGCACGGGGAAGTAATGGCTTTGCTTCTGTGACTTTGATAATCTTCCCTCATACGCAATCGTGGTTTCTGATGTCTAGCGGCTGTGGCGGAATCTGCGATCTTGCATTATAACATGCTTCTTCTCGTGCAATGCTTGCCACATCGCTGTTATGGTCCATCGTTCTGATGTTGTTGAAGGTTTTCTCGTTGTTGGCTGCTAAGCTTGCGATCGCCATGAGCTTCATAACTCACCTCTGCCTCAGATGATAACAGAGTTTTGAACCTTTGAAGAAACAATATGAATGTGACGGGGATCAGCTTTGCTGTTAGACCCAGTCTCAAGCTCGTTCTGCCACAATGAGCTGTAATACCTCTAGCCTCCCACGAGAACTTAATCTGAAAGCGGTGGTCTTGTTTGTGTATTGGAATCCTCAATAGTGGAAAGTCGAGATGGGAGTCTCACATCGTTCTAGGTTTGAACGGTGATTGGCTCTGATTCCGTGCTTCAACAGATTTACTTGGTTCCAGGGTGATGATGGATCAAAAGGAGATGCTCATTGAGGAGTGAGTAGCTTCGGGAGCGTCCAGCGGCACTTGTTGTCATGCATGTGCCAAGAGAGAGCGAAAATGGCACGCAGATCACTTGGCGAATTAAGTAAACAACAGCGAAAGACCTGATCGACTGAAGCGTTCATAAGTGAATCTGATTGTGTTAGGCTTGAAACAATGGATAAAACTCTGACACACGACTTGTTGATCCAACAGGAACCAACAGAAATCTTTTCAACATGAAATCCTATAACAGCCACTTTTGGAGTAAGTAGATACTTCAAGCCATTATGATTGTATCAAAAACTTTCATACTTTCGTTCATAGGAATGGCACGGCCTATCGAATATACTATGTAGTCTGGAAATGGAGCAAATTCTGCTCGGCGCTGTCCGACAGCTCCTCGATGACATCAACCCAACCACTCGTCCCGACCATAGCACACAGACAAACACGATCATGTTGGACACTTGCGCACAATTCACTTGCGCATAGCTAATTTCATGCCAGCACCAGAATCCACATGCTGTATTCGACAGCAGACCCTGACTAACAACACTTGAAGTTATGTGGATGAAACACAATTGTGCCCTGCAGAGCGGTGCTTGCTGAGAGCTATGGAACTTCAAGCATACGATGGTGCAGATCTTTGGATACCCTTCTCGTTCCTTATACAAGTCAGTAGCAGAGAGCGAAATGAGGTCCTTGACCAAGACTGACATGACAGCACGGGAAGCAAGCACTCCAATATATTCCGGAAATACAAAAACTCTTCACTCGCGAAGTGAAACGAAAATTTCACTCAAAACTTTACTTCTGTGAGGCGCTGGTGGTATCTTATTATTCGAATCTAATCCCTGGGCCTATGTTCTTGAATATATGCTTCCAGCACTTGGTAGCATTCATTATATAAAAGGAGAAAAGGCCGAGTTTGTACATTGTGCAAGCTATCCAACATGGAACCGAGTTTGCTGCTGGAACTGGTAAATCTCCAGGGTTTCCATGCTTCAAAGCACGATTATGATACAAGCTGATGTTGTTGATCATTGCAACACCGGCGTTGGCTCAGCACGCCTACCAGCTACAGCCCTGTGATGTGTTCCGTTTGACCAAGCAGGATAGGTTGTATGCCATTGTCCGTTGTCGTAGGATGTGGATGTTGGCGATGCAATAGCTGCGGTGATTGCGAGTTCCGAGGAGAAGTTCGAGGTACAGAGGGATGGGGTCGGGATGCTACTGTCAACAGATGTGGCAGAGGTAGAGACCGAAGAAAGATATGGCTGAGAGGTTGACAGTGTTGAACTCGCAGATGCTACCAGTTCCGATGAGACGTCAGATACGCTGGATGTAACTTGTGCCGAAGAGTTAAGGGGAGAAGGTAGACTTGTTGATCCCATGCTGGAGCTCGGGACCGGGGGGGAGATTGTAGTCGATTGTGTGACAGGCGGAGGCAGTACATTTATGATTGAGTAGCCGGTTGTAATGACCGTTGTGGTGGGAGATACTATGGTATTTGTTTGGTCGATTGTCTTCGTGATAGAGACGTAGTTTGTTGTTGGTGTTTGGGTAGATATTATTGTCTTGGTTGCTTGTGGCGGTATGTCTGTGATCGTCTTCGTCGATTGCTGTGCCGTCTGAACGATAGTGCGGACAATGGTAGACGCAGCTGGTGCACCTCCATCAACAGCGACAACAGAGTATGTTGCCCTCTTGACCAAGGCATCTAGTAGTATGTTCTCCCTCTGTAGAAGAGGTAGGGAAGAACTAAGAAGGAACAGTGACGGTAAAGCAAACAGAGAGGCGGATAGAGTGACCTTCATGATGGATAACAGAAGATGTTTGTGACGAGGGACCGGTGATAGAATATTATTTGGTTTCTTGTAAAGTAAGGGAAGGGGGGTAAAGGGCCGGCCAAGAAAGATAGCTCACGATATATATTCCATAGTAGAGTAGGAGGTTGGGGAGGTCGCGACGAAATCGGGAGGCTGGGAGAACTTTGCGCGGTCATTAACAAAGTGATGCTCTGCTACCTTGCGAAATTGCTAGGAGCTCTGCAAGAAAACTCAGGAAGAAGTTGGATGTATGTTATCTCGTTACGATGCACCATAGTGATCTTTGACATGCCGGTAGCTGGCTGAAGTGTGGTGTTGAGCTGAAGTATATTTGCCAAGGCTCTAAAATATTGGCAGTAAATGGGGATTGTGCCAGCCTCTTGATTTTTCGAGAAGTGAAATTCCTCCTACTCTTTTCTAATAATAACTCGAGACAATCGATCGAAGGGCAATAGTGATATAGAGCTTACCACATACATAAACCCAAAGCGATATTGATGACTTCAGGTTGGGTTTCAAGCCAACTTCCATGTTCTTACTATACTCTGGAGTATGTTTGGAGAAAACAGCTCTTGGGTAAGGCATCAAAACTGTGTTGGATCTACAGAGCAAGGTAATTTGCCAATTGCCAGAGAATTCGGAGTCTTCCTCTCGAAATATCGATGTCAAGAATACTCCAGAGAGCTTCCGTAATCGATACTGTAATTAAGCCAATCCTTGAATCGAGTCGTGTCAGCATGTGCAACGTGCACCTTGATGACTCTCGGTTGCCGAAGTCTGATAGCTCTGCTTTGCTCTTATTTACTCTCCTTTGCTCTTCTTTACCCATATTCTCTGCTTACTCCCTAGAGGTCTTGTCGCTCCTAGTTACTTTTACCCATTCAGCTATGTTAGAAGTTTCTACCTTCGAAAGTATTCCTGTCGAGATCAGGATCGTGATATATGAGCATTTGCTAAACGACAACCATCATAAAGAGCTTCAGATTCGGAATGAAAGACCAGACAAGTTCTTCAAACGAGAAAACGTGTCGCGAACCGTCTATTATGTTGCTGAGCGCTCTCTTTATCGACCGACCAGGCGCACAACATATCATACCACGTCCAATATCGACATGCATACGTCTATCATGCGAGTGAATCGTAAAGTCTATGGAGAAACTGCACGCATTCTTTATGGCACTCATACTTTCAGTTTCGACAGAGACATCGAAGCTATAGTGCCGTTCTTGGGAGATCTTGAGCCGGAAACTCGTTCGTTGGTCAAGGGTATTTCACTGCTGAAGGATGGGAGAATCTGGAACCTGGACTCTGATCGTTGTCAATGGATGGAGGCTTGCGACTTCATCGGTAACCATCTGCAGCTGGAAAGCCTGACACTCGTTGTGGAAGGGCGTCAGCCAGTTTTGAAGACTCCAGCACGTCCGAAACTCACGACAAGTGATTTTAGAAGCCTTCTCAAGGTGCAATATGAGCCTTTGGACTGGGTCTGGCAACTGTTCGCGATCAAGGGACTCACGAAGCTTCATATTATCTCGAGAATCCAGCAGTGTCATATTTCGATGCCATATTCCAGTGCCATGGCTTTCTTCATTGCTTTTTCGGCTAGTATTGAAGACGCATTCTCGGAGTTTCTTATCGCTGAGCTTGTAGGCGTAATCCGAGGGACAAGGAACGACAAATTATTTCTCACTCCAAAACCAGAAGTCTAGACAGGCTCAAGATAATGGCAGAAGTTTAGAACAAGACCAACTACTACTGGCATTCGACAATATTGAGTACGAAATTGGTGGTCATATTCAGCATTGCGCACTCATCCCGATAACAACAATTCTATCGACGGGGAGTGATGTTCGGCGCGACATCCTAATTAAAGTTGGACTTCGAGCCTTTGTCAACGTGCTTGGTTCCTCAACGGAGCTGGTAGCCTACGGCATGGCGGCTGTTCACCGATCTGAAGTCTCTTGTCAGCAATCCGCATCCGCATAGTCGCCGACAGTCTGACTTTTCCGCGTAGGGCCGGCGTCTGTTTTGTAATCAGATGACATCTTCAAGCGCTCTTATATTTCTTTCGTTTTCTCGCCCTTTTCTTGCAATCATCGTTTCTTGTCATATTTCCTATCTACTTGATGGTATCATGTCACGTGCATTCGCTGCAAGAAGCAGCGGTGCAGAGGTTGGACGAGCCAACGTCTTGAGGCTACTGCCTCTTCCGGTCGAGATCAGACTGAAATTCTATGAGTGTCTCCTTCCGGCTCGGCAACATAACATTGTTGCAAAAACTCCATATACCAGCTACTACAACAATGCCATTTCATTCCTCACGAACATTTATACCTTCGGACGCACTCCGTCAATGCCCTCCAAGTAGTACAAGGTTCTTATAACGAACAGCTATCGAGGTTTTCTGTATGCTGCTATCCATACAGCTATCCTCAGCACTTGCAAGCGAATTCGATACGAGTCAGAGCCGCTGCTACTATACTCTGGGAAATGTGTTGAGTGGGATCATGGCCTTCATATAGAGGCAGCAAAGATATTTAGAGTCACAGATCACAGTTGGCAAGTGAATGTGTGAAAAGTACTCGAGTGACGAGGAAACTCTATTGCGTGGAGATTGACATGACAGTTTCAGGATTCGATCAGCAATGGCCGAACTTCTGTCCATTCCTGTCGAACACCTTGCCAATCCCCGAACGATTGACCTCGGACTATGGCTACTCGAGACTGTTGTCAAGTTCCCGGTCTCTGTCTGTCACCAATTGCGGACGGTCTAAGCGAAAATCAAGTCGTTGACACTCGGCCCTGGCAGGATTGGGAATGGACTAAAGACATTCAGTTAATGTCGTATCAGTGTTGTGGCAAAGACGCGTGTATTAGCGTTGTAGTAGTACTCGCGAGTTGTTTAGCTTGGGAGTAATAGGTGGCCGGATTGCTAGTATATAGGGCGTATGGACTTGGATATGGACAGCTAAACTTAGACAGGTTCCCAGAGAAATAGAACTCCCTTTTTATCAGTCAGCTCTGGCTCGAACATAGCTCCGCAACCATGGTCAAGCTCATTAACGTATTTATCTAGCACTGGTCAAGATTTTGCTCTACAGTCCTTGGTTCAGATACGCAACATCTCGGTCCCTTTCGACTTATTCACCTTCACATACTGTCGTTGGTTGCAGCGAGGACAGACACCCAAGTTTTTCAATCTCCACTAAGCCTCAGTCTCCACTTTATGCATTGCGATGAAGAGTAATACGACGAGGCCAATCAGAGCCAATTTTCGTACGAAAAAAAAGCCACGAGAAAGGTCCGCCAAGCATTAGCCCTCCAACTCAACTAAAGCGCACTATTTCATCTATGGTCTTCTGCTTCTTTGAAGATGTGACATGCAGATATGGTTTTCCATTCCGCTGAAGATATTGCAGTACCCGATGTTGACTTGCTATCTTGGATTTTCAGCGGGCAAGAGTATGACAAAGACAAAGATGTGAGATTACGACATGTTCCCTCTCACCGTGACTTGCTGATGGTAATTTTCAGGTATACATAGATGCACTGATTCCCAATCGACGACTGAGTGCCCGTGAAGCGGAAAGCAGAGTGCGGAAGCTTATCACTTCTTTTCGACAGCATGGCATTAAGGAAGGGGACAGTGTTATCGTACAATCGTTTGGCGATGTAATCCCGCAAGATACCGAGGTGATGCTTTAGTACTGATCAAGTACAATTAGATCATGTACCCGATCGTTTTTTTGGCCATAGTAGGAGTAGGAGCTAAATTCGTCGGCTGCAATCCAGGAAGTACAGCCCAAGAACTTATCAATCTGATCACTCTCACTTCAGCACGGTACGTCCTCACGGTACCAAGTAGATTACCGACTGTGCTAGAAGCTATCGATATCAATGCTCCCTCGGCTTCCATTTCCAAAAGCAATGTCTTCATTCTGGACACACCACACGACCAGTTCAATCCTCAAGGCTTCTCAACAGTGACCGACCTCTGCTCACAGAGTGAAGAAGCATCAGAGCTCGCTGGTGAGAGTGGGAGCCCAGATGCTGGGCCAAATTCTGGGAACAGAACAGCTGCATTGTTTTCTACCAGTGGAACGACGGGGCTACCGAAGGTAGCTGCAGTGTCTCATCGTGCCAGCATAGCGCGTTGTGTCGCTTCCTGGGATCCAAAGCCGAAATCTTATGCCGTGTCAAAACTGATTTGCCTTCCCATGTTTCATGGTGTCGCAGCTACTGCTTCCCATATTGGTATGTCTTTCGTCGCCATAGCACTAGTCATCACCAACCCTGTAACCGAACTTCATAACGTATTCTCGCCCGTCAAGCTGACCGTCTCATTCAAGATCCTCTACGTTTTGGTGTTCAAACCTACATCCAACCTCGCTTCGAAAAACACTCCTTTACTATGGCAATCTGGGAACACAAAATCACCGAAACGTCCATGGTGCCATCTATCATAAGCATGCTTCTGCAGCAGGATGAGACTATGAGTAAAGAGGATCTCAAGAAGTACTTACACTCGCTACGGATAGTTCGATGTGCTGGTGCTTCACTGGATACAGGACTCCAGCAGAAGTTCTACGAGCTACTCCACAGCGAAGCAAGAATAGTCAACGCATGGGGCCTTACGGAAGCAGGTACTGTAACTTCCTTCTTCGGATCAGAGCGAGATGACACAGGGAGTGTTGGAAGACTTTCGCCGAACTTTGTTGCTAGGTAAGTGCTCACATGATGTTCCTGCAGTGTCGCTAAGTTTCTGATCCTTGGGAAAGGATAATAGACGGGAACGGAAGAGATGTTGTGGTCGATGGGATACCAGGTGATATTCTGGTCCGTGGGCCATCGTTGATGACGGATTATCATAAGAACGAGGACGCATGCAAAGAGGCTTTCTTCGATGGGTGGCTTCGAACAGGCGACATAGGGTACTGTAAAGAAGGGAAGTGGTACATTGTGGGTCGATCTAAGGTATGTTTCCCACCTTTGCATTCTGGCGAGTTGGCTAATAAGCGGAAGGATATGATGAAGGTTCGAAGTTGGCAGGTAGCGCCTGCAGAGATTGAAGCTTGTGTTATGCAGCATCCTCTGGTCCTTGAAGTCTCAGTCATCGGCATCAAGCCTTTGACGATCGTGGGCGAGCTTCCAAGGGCGTATGTGGTGCTGAAGTATGGATCAAATGTTACTTCTGTGATGGCAGAGATTCATGAGATGGTGGGAGCCGTGCTGGCAAAATACAAGGCATTGGATGGCGGTATAACAGTCGTGACTTCACTGCCCAAGACTGCGTCGGGAAAGGTCATGAAGAATGTGTTGAGACAAAAGGCTAACGAGGAGCTGTTGAATGGGATACGTTAGGTGGAGAATGTTTCTGCAGCAGTAAACTACGTGGTGGATCTTTAGATTGTCGCTCTAATCATTTTACACCTGAAAAAGCTGAATATTGCCTATAACCGATCCGACCCATCGACTGATCTGAGACGATAGGTCAACAAACATCAACCTGTACTTCTACCATTGCAAGGCTCATGTCGAAAGCAGCATACTCAAAGCAAAAGAATTATCAGCAAGTCATGGAAGAAACGATTTCTATCATCATTACCGAGCTCCACGGACGTAGATCTTAGATCTAGTGGACTCACTTCTCCATCTTCTCCCATATCATATCTATCAACTCACCCAGCCGCAACCCCTTTTCCAAAATCTGCATAAAATGTATATCGACCGCAAACTCATTCCAGGCAATCGCTCTGATCTCGCTACTAACCATGCTGTCCATACCATAGTCTGTCAGAGGACGAGAAAGCCCCTCTCGTAGTTTTTCAACAGATACCAACATCAGTTTGCCAAAATAAACGAGCATAACTTCCCTCACGGCATCCTCCATAGCCTCTAGCCCGCCTGCCTCCTTAGCAGCGGTGAGGATCGAGGTTGTTTTAGACTGTTTGAGGGAAATATCAGGGTCTGGTCTGGCATCCAAAGAGCTCAAAAGTAAACAATTGAAGCGCTCGTCGCGTCCTAGTGTCCTCTTTTCTTGAAAAGGCTGGAAGTTTATTTTTCCTGGTTCAAATCCTGTAATCACATGGGCACCTGCATATGGATCCCATTTCGATGAGGAACATAATGTGCTGAGGTCGCGGGGTCGCATTGCGTTCTCCATCATCAGTAGATATTCGTCCTCACTGATGCCGTAGAGCCCATTCTGAATTAAGGCCTTCTCCATCCCAGGAGTCTCATGAACGTGCCCGACTTCTTTCACCAATCCTAAGGCCAATGATGTTGCTTGCAGATTCATCGCCCATCGGTGTCGAGCCATTGAGTCCATGTATGCGTTACCGGCAGCGTAGTGGCTCTGCGTTGCTGAGCCCTTGATCCCGAGAGTCGAACTAGTCATCACAAAGAAGTCCAAGGGCACATCAATCAAGGCTTCGTGAATATTCAGTGTACCTCGTATCTTTGGAGCCAATACCTCATTGAAAGTTGCTGGAGTCATATCCTTAAAAAGATCTGCCTGCATCTCGTTTTAGTGCTATGTTTAATGTTTAGATATGAAGAGTCTTACGCGAAAAGCCGCGGCAGCCTGGATGACCCCTTTGATGGGTGTCGTCGCGGACTTGACCGCCCTATCGACATCACCCCGTAAAGAAACATCGCCATGTGATATCTGACACGAGACCTTCCCAGGAAGCCCATGAAGATGCTGGATAAGCGCCTGAGTTTCTGATTTTGCGCCTCCTGATCGTGACAGAAACAGAAAGTTCCGAGCACCTCGATCGGCCATCCACTTTCTAGCACAGTGTTAGTGGCAGATAGACTTTGACATTGGGAGAGCCCTACACCAAACTTCTACCCAGTCCACCAAGACATCCTACCATAAGGTAACTTGCACCTGCGTCAAACACTGTAGCGGGCGGTACAATCAGTGTGGGAACCCTTGATGCACCATTGTAGGTGATTATTGTCTTGCGAAGTGCTTCAGGATGCATGGCTCTAGAAATGGCTTCTCCGAATCTGGCAACATCGAAGCTGATTGGGTCGTTGACATGGCTTTTGCCATTCCAGCTATAGACTTCGAGTGCCTGGCTTACGAGACTATACGACTGTCAGCTTGATTCCAAGATAGCCACAGATCTGATAGTCTTACTACTCCGTAGTCTTGTTTTCGAAAATCTCAGTTGTGATCAGCGGGACGATGCTGATTCTTCCACTGAAGATAGACTGGTTGAATAGGTCGACTGCATGCATCTCAGAGTCAGTGCCCAGCAGTATGCACGCTCCGCTCGTCTTAATAAATCTGCAAAGCTCCTGGGGATGACCGCTTGGAGCTGTGATGACCGCTTTCAATTCATATTCTTTGGTCATAGATATCATCGAGTGTGCTGAGCTTGCCGGGATTAGATCATCCTCAGAGACTTTGGCTTGCATCAGATAATCCCTCTGGAGATCTCCAGAGTATGTAATGAATACCTGGATACCGTTAGTGTGTTCAGCACATCTATGCAGTGAAAGCCACTGAACCTTGGTAGTCTTGTATCGTGCCAGTATCCCAAAAGCTAACGCAGTCTCAATGTCCTCCGGGAGATGGATCAGCACTGCATCTTGCGGCTTCATGCGACCAACGTAATCAAAAGTGCTTAATGCGATACACATTGGCAGTATAGTCCCGATCAACCTTTCAGGTTCTTCGTCCAATGGCAATCGATAGCACAAACTTTGATCAGTGATGAAGGAGGTATCGAATTTGCGCGGCGCAAAACATAATATCGTATCACCTGGCGAGAATTTCTGTATGCCAGAACCGACATCTTTGATCACGGCCACACATTCATGACTAAAGAACTCGGAAACTCGCTGACCTTTTAGTATACATGCTTCCTAGGTATGTGTAAGTTGCGAAACCGGTTTGCGAGGAATGAACATATCAAAGTATAGTTACCATATGGCTGACCGAATACGCTGAAGGCTCTACGCACAGCTCATGAATGTTGAGTTGGCGTTGGTTCTCTTCATCTGGCTTTGGCTTGAAGTAAAAGCTCTCAACCTGACCTACCCGCGTGAAGTCTAGTTCCATGTCACCAGCCAGAGCTTGCAATTCGATAGGGTGGTTCAATGACTTCTCGAACGTAGCGTTCTTGACATCGTCAAGTACGAGACGACTGACATACACCACCCCGTCCTTTTCTGCCAAGCTCTTCTCCATGGTTTCTTCAGCTCTTAAGATGGATTCCCAACATTTTGCGATGTTCGAAGCGGACCTAGTATAGTTCGGTTGAGATGGATCCACATCGAAGCAACAAAGCTGCAGCGAAGGCTGTTCCGTTGTCAAGGTTTTCGCAATACCCAAAGCAAGTGACTTCTCGGGAAATTCTCCAGATAGAACGCCACAGTTGGTAACCCAAACTACCGAAGATGCCACTTTCGTGATATGCTGCAACGCAGCCAATGTGTCCGCTGTAAGGTTTTCAAGCAACGGCTGCTCTAGCTCGGCTGTAATTATTGCTGTGGAGCCCAGGTGCACGTTCTTCGATACATCTGATAGCGCAATGCTCTTCGCGTGGACTCCGACGTGCTTAGCTGTTCTTATCAATTGCTCGTGGATAGGATGCATATTCTTGTAGTAGACCTGTCATTTCCATTAGTGGTATCCGCCAGTTTCGAAGGTTATGCATACCAGCCAGGGGGTATTAAAGCTATGTGGGCTGTCATCCACTGATGAGAAGTTGGTGGCTTCCAACACAATGAGCTGGCTGCTAGGGCACTTGACAATAGTCAATTCAAGTCCCGTCTCCAATGCGGAGTGCCTCAAGTGGGACTCTGGGCATGTCTGAGAAGCACTTTCATCTATGAGTAGCCTGCCTGACTTTCTCAAGGATGTTCGACATTGCAGCAACAGTTCAGCATCAAGCTTGATAGTCTTGGGTAACTGAGAAAAATCAGTGGATAGCTCTGCAGTATCTCAGAGAAACACATACATCTGAAAGTATGATCACATCATACGCGTTGTTGCTGAGAGAATCAAGATCAAACTGTGTAAACCTCACATGATGGTACGGTGATGTCTTCTGGAGCTCATCCACAACCTCACCAGCAATTGCAACGGTACAGGACTTGTATATCGGATTGCCATTGCCTCCACCCAGAGTTTCTAAGACATCGACCATCAAATCCGAGTATTTGCCAATGAGTAGAACATCAATTGGTCGACCCTTATGTACCACTAGCTCCATGTATCTGATCAGAGGAGAGCCTTGAAAACCTGTAAGAGTGATTGCATGATCTTCAAAGTTTGCTGCCTTGAGCCTATCAACATCTGGCTTCCAGACTAGACTGGTGTAAGGTTTACGGAGAAGAGATGTATGCTGATGCTGTAGATCTCCTTCGAGCGACATGAAAGTCATTTCTCCGCTCATCATTAGGCTCCCGTCAACACCGAAGACTTTTGCTGTTCCGCAAAGTGACCGTAATCCAAACGGTTTTCCAGATGCCATGATGGTGACATCCTCTGCTACCACTCTCGACGAACTGCTCCAGACGGATAGTTTGTTGATAGAGACGGGGAGAAAAGGCTTCGAGGCTAATTTAGTCCCTTCAAAAGCTGCCACCACGGAAAGCTGAAGGCATCCGTCAAGCGCTGTAGGATGTATAATATAACGAGATTCCTCTGTCATCGTGCCTTTGGTCGTACAGAGATCTATTGTGGCAGTAGCATACTTCTTCTCCTCATTCTTGAAAGTAGCGACCTTGGATAGCGTTTGAAAACATGGTCCGAAGCTGATGCCTGCAGCTGACAGTCCAGCATACCATGCTTGCACGTTGTGTTTCTTCAAGCCAAACTTCACCTGCAACCTTGTTCTCTCTGGCGGATTTGCAATTGCCAGGCTGATCTTACCATTGGCGTGCTCCGACCATTTACCACCTTGGGTCACTGAACTGATACTAAATACATACTGCAAAGCTGACCCATCTAGTGCCGATGTTCTGTATAGGTTGAAGCATAGTTCAATAAAGGATTCTTCGGGGATGATGAGAGCAGATGATATTTTCAGATCCTGAATTTCGTATCCTACTGCGGACCACTGAGAGTCGAGGATTTCGAGCTCCCGCGTAGTCGCTTCGATTGCTAGAGCAATATAGCCAGCTGCTGGCAAAACAACATTGCCACCAATCTGGATTGTTTTTAGCGTTCCCGTCCAGTAAGATATGGGGTACTGACCATATGATCTCTAAGCCACGGCACATCGCTCAACTTGAGCTTATTCCTGTACAGCGGAGCAATCTGTGATGATCCCGGTTCTCGGCTACCAAGTAGGTCGTGACGATAATGCTTACGAAATCGAAGGTCTCGTGTCAAGCGATTCTCTTTCCACAACAGTTCATCATAGTTCCATTGGTAGCCGGCAAGATCCACAAGAATCTTCGCAGAATGATAGTTTGCACCAACTGCCTTCGCATCTTCTTTCAAGCCGAAATTTGCTATGTTGATATCGATGGGATACTGCATCGTAAACAATGAGCCGGCCAAATTCAACATGTCTTCCACGCTATCATTGAACCGGATCAGCGATGGAAGGTAGCCAAGTCTTGACTGATCGACCTTCAGTTTCGCGCTTATCTGCCTGATTGGACCAGACAGCGCACTATGAGGTCCTATTTCTATCAAAGTGTCAATGGTTGGTAGAGAGTTTATCAGTAGTTGTGTCGCTTGGTCAAAGTATGTTGGGTTTTCGAGATTCTTCTGCCAATGACTGTAGCTTATTTCTTCGACTTGTAATAGCTCGTTGGTAACAGCAGAAAACATAGAAACCCGGGCAAGTCTGTGTCCTCTCGTGGGTGACTGAACTATTCGAGTGTAGATATCCTCGAAGAGAGCCCTGAACTCAACTGCTGCTGAATGCATCAATGGAGAGTGATAGGCATTGCCTGAACTGTTAACCTTGCGTGCGAAAATGCCAGCTCCGACTAGTGTCTCTCTGATGTTGTCGATAGCTTTGCTTTCTCCACTCAAAGTCACGCTTTGAGGAGAGTTGTAGCATCCTATGACCACGCCGGGTTGATTGCAGATATACTGCTGGACGTCATCTGCACCAAGACCAACAGCTAGCATCGCACCATCTTCCTTACATTTGAGTACTGCAAGGCCACGGTAGTATGCAATAGAGACAGCCTCTCCACCAGTGATCAGACCAGCAGCGAAAGCAGCCGCAATTTCTCCTATGGATGCGTTAGTCCTGACATACAGCGCGATTACGATTGGGAAAATTTTACCTGCAGAATGACCTACTACAGCAGCAGGTTTAACTCCCCATGACATTAGAAGAGTTACAAGAGCTACTTGAACAGCAGTGCAGCAGACTGGTGATCGAATAGAGTGATATATTGAGCTTGTTCCTTTCGGTTCGGAAAGGACTCCTATACATGATAAGTATTGCGGTTTGTCTTTTGCAAATTGACTCACGCTCAATGCTAAAATCCGGAGGTGTTGGTAATTCCTGGAGGTACTGCTGCAACTTTCGGATGACCTGGCGGAACAGTTCAAATCTTTCAAAGAGCTTATATCCCATCTGAGGCCATCTAAACACTTGTAAACTTTAGTTGTTACGAAGACCTAGGCGACTCACTGGGCTCCTTGACCTGATGCTGCATTAGTGTCTACTAAGTTCGCCGATGGACAAGTTCACAAACCTGTAAAGATGAATGCAATCTCTGTAATCTTGTTCCTTGTATAGCTGATAGTAGGTATCGTGAGTGTACCCTCTTGCAAGGATTTGCGACTATGGGTGAGAAATGTACGACAGCTTAGCCTGGTCGAATGTCGGCTTGCAAGAGTGAAAGCAACATCGGGTAATGTATAGTCATTTGCAGTTGAAATTATAGCCTCCATGTTCTTATTCAGTGTTGGCATATCATGTGCTGAAAGTGTCAAGAGATACTTCACATCGGAATCCCAGCGTGCACTTTCACGAGGGCTAAGACGGTGTGTAAAGGGCGACACGGAGTAGCAATCATACAAGAAGCTCTCTGTTGCGTCGAGTATTACATGGGCATTGGCACCTGCTACTGATGAGCAGCAAGTTCAGACAACAATACCATAGAAGACAATCTGTTTGGCTCGTGGATCTTACCTCCGAATCCGAACCCGTTCGCACTGGCACGACGATATGGCTGCCAAGCCGGCCATGGTATTAGATCTCGTGCCACTTTCAAACGGCCATCTTTAAAATCAACTAGCAAGTAGATCAGTAAGTGACATGCTTCTTAGATGATCAGTAGCCATACTGTCCGGATTCAGCTGTTTTATGCCGACTGTTGGTGCGATGAGTGCGTGCTCTAAACACAATACTGATTTGATGACTGATGCTAGTCCGCTCGCCCCTTCGCAATGGCCTAGATTTGTTTTCACTGATCCAATTATCAATGGCTCTTCCAGGGACCTTCCTTCTGCAAAAACTCTCCCCACGGCAGCGCACTCAATAGGATCTCCAACCTTCGTTCCTGTGCCGTGGCACTCAAAATAGCCTGTCTGTTTGAATGACAAGTTCGCTTTACTGTAGGCTCTTCTGATGACAGCTTCTTGCATTTCAGCTCCTGGATGATTAATTCCCTGTCCTGTCCCATTGCTAGACCTGTTAGTACTTAGCGGCGACATCAGAATATAGTAACTCACGAATTGATAGCTGTAGCACGTATCACAGCTCGGATGGGATCGCCATCCTGTATCGCTGTCGACAGACGCTTAATGTATATCGCAGCAATACCGTCGCCTCGTCCAAAACCATCAGCGGAAGCATCGAACGTATGACACGTAGATGTTGGCGACAATATTCCCAGTCTGCCACTTCCCATGTGCTTCTCTATGCTTGCGATAATGCTTGAGCCACCGACAACCGCGCCAGAACACTCTCCAGTGATGAGGCTCTGACATGCTAAGTGAAGGGCATACAACGAGCTAGAACAAGCAGTATCCACCGTCAAGCTTGGCCCCCTCAGATTGAAGACATAATTGACTCGATTACTCAAAATTGTCAAGCTAGCGCCCTTCTCCGATCAGCACATTTACACCTCGATTTCTCAGAGGTCCCCTCACCGTACTCTGATATGGTAGGCCGTATTCCGGACTTCAAAACTTAGCACACGTTGCTGTCTTCTACATACTTGCCCAACACTTCATGGCTCGGTACTCAGAGGACTTACTCTTTACTCTGGATATCCCCATGGTCATGACTAAAACATCCCACATAGCAAGCAATGTCGCTTCCGGATACATCGTCAAGCGACTTGCCAGCCGACTCAAAGCACTCGTACACTACCTCGAGAAGCTTTCGCTGTTGCTAAAGCCAATCAAATTAGTATGACATTCGGCCAAATCTTGGATGAGAGCAGGGAGTCAGGACAGTCGAGCTCGGGAGTTTGGAGGATATAAATCAAGCGACAAAGTGTCTGCAAACTCCCAAGACATAACCACCAGCTTCTTAAATCCCACCAATAAAACAGTTATGTATGCGGCAAAGTACATACAGGATCCATGCTCGTAGCCTCCAATGGACTGATGCCGAAGAAACTGGGATCAAACTCTCGATAGTTATCATCGTGACTTAAAAAATACCCACCCTTGCTGCTACAAAGCCCCGAAGCGTCAGTCGTAGATCAAGTATCATTTGATATGTTTACTCACTACAAGCTGCCTGGTCGACCTTTCAGGTTGCTATACCATGAATCAACATTGAATCGATTCTTCGGAACATCGGATTGCCCCGAACGGCCCTCCTTTAACATCTCCCATAATTTCGAGGGAGAAGATGCGTTGTCTGCAAACCTGCAACCTAGCATTGGTGAGCATGTCCTATATGACTGAGACCTTCGACTCACCGATGCCAACAATTGCAATTGGCTCCATTCCGTGATAACTCGCCATACTTGACAGATATCTTTGAAGCTCTCCAGAGGACAGCAATCGACTTAACGCAAACTATTTGTGTATGATGAATCAAATAGTCTGAGAAGGATTGATAGCAAACAAAAGTAGGCGAAGCCGAACTGTACCTACACGCATCGACCAATGCGATGGCACTGAATCAGCCACGAGATTGCTAGTCCAACATAACGTACTTGGCCACTAACTTGCAGACTGGGGAATAAGTCAGCTAAGTCAGTCATCAGCTGAGAGGAAAACTCGACTGATTAACTGATCTAAATCTTCTCACTGACTTACTTCACTGTCGAACTGATCAGTTGCTGATAAGTTCGCCGAGCTTCGACTGGCTGGCTTGTATAGACATAGCGAACTGACCGACCTATGCCAAATGAGCTGAGCTGACGAACTGACTTAAGTCGGCTGACTTAGTCCCCACTCTGCCACTAAGCGCGCTTCACACCAGCACAGGGGGCTGCCCCGTGACAGCAATTCAATGTGGCTTACCACAGGGCTCCCCTATCTCGCCAATTCTCTTCATGCTACATATAGCTCCTCTCTCCTGGCTAGGGGTGACTACACAGAGATTTGGCTACGCAGACGACATTGCCTTGCTAGCCATCTCTAAAGACTTACAAGACAACTGTAACAGCCTAC
>MU253959.1:0-46293 GCA_019669825.1 Calycina marina | reverse complement strand
CGGCCTGCGGTGGGGGACGGCACGCAAGATCTGGGGACAACTCACAAAGCACAAATCCTCCTGCCTTGTGCAAGTGAGATCCGGGCATATCGGACACAGGCAATACCTGAGACGAATGCAGGTCCCGGATATCGAACCATGGTGTGCATGAAGAGGAGGCCGAGCGGTCCAGGAAACGGTCGCTCATATCATCCTGGACTGCGAACTGGTAGAAGACAGGCCCGATCTCCCTCCCCTACGAGGAAGACGCGATCTAAACGAGGCTCTGGAAGATCCCAAACGATGCCTCAGGATCATCCCGTGGCTTTTAGCCACGGGACGGCTGCGAGAGTATCGCCTGGCGCTACAGCTCCAATGACCAGCTGTAGCGACCACGTCACTCACCGCTACCACCACCACATAACTCTGTTCCCGCGCGCAATGCGTTCACTCTTCCCCAACGGAGGCTCCAGCTAGAGAGTCAATTCTGGGCTTTTAGATAAAACAATGAAGGGGTTTTACCGCCTGCCAGGCAGCTTTTCCCTGGGTACACTTAGAGCCTCGGACAACTAGGGTTCGAGATTAGTCATGATCAGCGCACACAGATTATCTGTAAGACGCTTAATAGAATTTTATTCATTCATTCAACCCCCTCTCTTGCTCTTCAGACAGGCTACCCTCCGACACCCTGGTTCTATAACATGAACTAGTATGCGCAGTATCCTTAAGTCAACATGTCTAGTTAGTGAAAGCACGAAGGTAAGACCTTTTTCCGTCTGAGTCGCATCAGGAGTGTTGCACCATATCCGCTCTCCAAATAATGCCGTTCATTAAGATATTCTGGACCCGAGCTGCAGGACTCTACGGGGGTATTGATTCCTTGGTCTCGCGCTTCCTACGGATTACGTTCGGCAACAAAGTCATGTGTGTAGCCTTTGCCACCAGTATTGTCTTCTCGTTGGACGGAGCATTTTTGATGAAGTTTGTTACTGTCGGCCTAGAGAAGCTAGTCTGCTCCTGCCGTAAGACACTCAAAGCAATTTGCAATACTGGCCCCGACCACAGCTTTGTAGCACCAGTATTACCACAGGGCTAACCATCACGCTCTACTGACCACTCGACCATTGTAGAAATCACACACGTCTGTCTCACTCACCTTCAAGGTAGATCTACCAACCGCGGCTCCATTGAAGAAGACACTACCATCACTGGCGGCGAACAGCTGCTTGAGTTTTATCTTCCCATGTTCAATTCAAAAGGATGACTGCTAATAGCTGAGTTAGACTCTTCCAGCAAAATATATGCAAGCGCGAAAGGATGTACTGAACGGGAAGGTTCTCGGACTCGAGATTTTTACAGTTCCGGACCACTGAGCAGAAAGTGGTGGCGACTTGTATTTCTCAGTCATCGAATCCAGTTCAACTCTTGAAAATCAGGATATTCTGAGGGAACCACAACTCAAGGCATGACGGTGGTCAACGAGTAGATGATTGACGCTTATCAGCCTGCTGCTGAGGACCTTGCACTCGCACTGAAAGGATTAATTGGTCCCATGGAGTGCCAATACACGATATTCGCTGCTGGAATGTCGGATCTCTGGGATCCACGACGACCCGAGCAAGATGCGGACTGTTTGATCGGAAAGCCAAATCCCGGATCATCGATCATGACCTCATGTGGATTAGCTAATGATTGAGTGGAATTCGGCATGGCCTGATTGGAACCATCCGAATTCAGCTTCCCCGCCTTACTCGAAGGGTCTGTGTCTTAGCTAGCTCCAGCCCATCAATATATGACACGATCCCTGTACATTCTGCGATTCACTCCAACCTTCCATTCCCAAGAGTATCACGACAGAAAAAAGCTCAGGGAGTCATGGTCATCTTGGTGTTGGAATGAAATACCAGCTAAGAACTCTTGAGTCCAGGACCAAGAAGTTTCCAAGGGTAGGAGGCGATTGCAATCAAGTGGCCTCACCATTCAATCGTTCGTTCTTGTATCAAGCAGAGGAACAGCTCGCCAGATATAAGTCAGAACTCCTCCTCTATCGATTGGCGTAAACCCCCCCTTCTCCAAGCGTACGGGCAGTTTGCATCCATCCAATCAGCATAGACGGTTCCTGCATTCCGGCTTTCTGGGGAACAGATGACCCTGGCTACTCTGTGCTCTAGGTGCTCTAGATATCCCGTCGAAAGCTAAAGAGAACTTGCGGATCCTAGCTCATCCGCTCTACCTTCCTAACGCGATATGACCCAATCATAAGCCCGTCATATCATACATACCTTTCTCCTTGTCAAGGAGAAAGGTCAAAGAGCCAGCTCGTGTTGCCAATTCCAATTAGGTTTGTCACTTACATAGCTGCACAAAGAGAGCTCCTCAAGTACACCTCCATTCTCCCACCATCTTATTTCTCCTCTCTCTCTTATTTCTCCTCTCTCTCTTATTTCTCTTCTCTCTGCTTCTCTCTCTCTTCTCTCTCTCTTCTCTCTGCTTCTCTCTCCATCAACTGACAGACATACACTGTCGATACTTTTTTCTCCACCGCAGCGAAAGACATCGCCACCATGATGTACAGATTTCTTGCTATCGCTTCGGCGCTAACTACCCTCGGCGCTGCTCAGAGACCTTCGAACATGTCCATCTGTGATTACTACACCACGGCCTTGTTGATGAACAACACCGGTGCCAATCAGGCAACCCTCTTGACCCTCGTCGTTAACACGGCTGTCATTGGAAACTGTAAGCTTGCTATGCTCTCTACCAAAGATGGTTGGCTAATCCTCCGGGGTAGACACAACTCCCAATGTCGGTATTACAGTCCCAGGTATCCTCGCTGCAGGAGAGTACAACGGAACTGCTGTCGACCTCGCACCTTATTTCAATGGCGGCCTTGCTTCTACGAACTCAAATGGATCAAGCGGTGTCTCTGTTAACTTCCTCGATGGTGGTGGAGCTGCTCCATTGATGAACAACATGGCTGCCGACGATACGTCCAGTAAACAATAGTACGTTTCTTCCAGGCGTGCATCGTTCTGGACCCGACTGACAATGTCCTCAGCCGTCTCATTAACCATCTGTATGGCTACTTCGGTGGTCTTCTCGGATGCTCCATGATGGGTGCTGATTTCCCTGTCTACACTGGATCCAACAACATGTACGAGGTCCACAAGTTCATGGATCTCTCTTCTGCCGAGGTCGGTTACTTCATCAGCCAGGTTGCCGCTTCAGCTGCCTCGTTCGGTGTTGCAACTGCTGATCTCATGGTTGTTGGCACCGCCTTGAATTCTCTTTTTGGCTATAAGTGCTCCCCCGAGGCCGTTGTCATTGCAAGTCAGCCAGCTGCGCTACAGGCAATCTGCATTGGCGAGAACTGTCCACTCTCCCTTGATGCCAATTGGTATATCTCATCAAGCCCCTTTCATGAACATGAACTAACCAACCTTCAGCGATGCTTACGGAAACACCGATGCGCTTGAGCCAACCACCGCTGTCGCATCTCTATTTCCATCCTCCACCGCCCCAGTCACCGGAACTGCCACTGGTACTGCCGATGCCGCAAGCATAGCTAGCGCGGCATCTACTTCCGCTGCTAGCTCTATGGCTATCGCTAGCTCAACGGCTACTGCTACTCCTTCCAGTGTCGTGACCGCTGGCGCTCAAGCAATCGGTATCCGTGTCGGAGCTTTTGAGGTCGCTGGTTTAGTTGTCGGATTCGCTGCTCTGTTGTTGTAGATGCTTTGGAGTAAGGAGGTTTATGGAGGACTTTGTTATATCCAAGATTTGATGAAGCAGATATCGAAGTGTATCATGAGTGTATGTTGCAGATATATTTAGATGTTGATGATGAAGTTTTATTCGCCCGGTTCTAAACCTAAAGAGCCCTAGTCTATTTTACAGACTCCACTTCGCTCAGTGTTTCCATGATCTCCTACAGCCCGTACAAAATGTCGTTTCTAGTATTTTCCACTTTCAGTAAGTGTCTTAATCGAGGGAGGTCTCGTGAGTGGTTAGTAACAAGTGAGCTTGAAGTTCATTCCGCCAAGTGTTCAATGTCCTATCGTGGGCGACTGAAGCGAGACCTGCTGGCGACACGAGGTTGTTGGGGTTAGTCGGTGCGAGGGGAAGGAAAGGGATTTAATGTCGTGGGTTGTTAGCTGCCTGTTCTACCTCCATGTTCATCGTCCTGTGGCTATAGCGAACTTGATTGTTGCTCGAACCACGTTCATATTTGGTGTCCATGTCTCCGGATCAGATGCTGCTTTCCCTCCTAAATAGAAAGAAAGGTTGCCTCTTCTTATGTCTGTCTGTGCCAGTAACTGCGTCGTTTGGTATGCCCCCCATCTCGTGCATCGAAGAGGAAAGTGCTTTACCGTTTCCCTTGCTTGGCCACATTCGCATTGGTCCTCTTCGGCTGGTCCAATTTGGTGGAGGTATCCATTAAGTCGTGCCGTTACTGTTTGGAGCTGCGCTAGTACGCTCGCTTCTCTTCACTTGACGTTGTCGTACAAGATACGAGTGTGTTTGCCCGGTTGTGCTGTGTCAATGTCTTTCGGGTAATTTCCTACTCCGTCTGACAGGGTCCTTGTTTTTACTTTCGCTCTGGCGTTGTTTATGACGGTAGACTTGGCTTGCTGGCATTGCCTTGGCGGTTTTCGGCCATGCTCGGTAGCCTATCGTGCTGCTTTACACTCCTGCCTAGCCCGAAGCTTCCTTGCGATGGAGCCCATATCATGGAGATTGAATTGCCTCTCCGCCTCAGCATACGAGCTGACTCGTAGATTCCTTTGATGATGGTTTGTCCTGATTGATGTTTTGGTCGATTCGTTGTCAGCAAGGCTCCCTGGTTGCTTGTAGTTATAGTAATGTGTCTTCCTACCAGATGTAGTGAGTGGTAGGCGCTTCATCGCCATTGCGTTCGCTGCGAGCTTTGCCATATATGGGTTCTGTTCCGTTCTGGGTCCTAGCGTGGCTGAGTATGTGATCGGTTCTCTGCCTATTATAATGCCAAGAATGTCGAGAATGGCTCTTCCCAACCCTCCCTCGTCTCGCAGACGAGCTTGTTGCAATCCGTATGTCGCGAATGAGCTTCACCACGTTTATGGCCTCCTCCACTCCAAGGTCAGTTGTGACGGGGAGTCGTTCCTCCCACGGCGCTATCGCACAGGGCTGAATGACCTCCATCTTACCCGTTGGCGTGCATTGGTGCACGTGAGCTATTCTTTGCAATGGTGAAGTAAATCTCCGGAGTTCTCTCGTGTTCAACTTCGAGAACGGGTTCGTTTCAGGCAGCGTGCGGAGGTTACCCATAGCTTCATGGCCCTATCTGCATGCCGCTCGCCTACTGTGACGTATGCTGGCCTCGGCTTCTGAAACTGCAGTTGCCACTGTTCGGAAAACTCCTGTGATGGCCTGTGCCCCGACTTTTTGTACTCCATTCATTAAGGCCATGGCTTTGTATCCGCAAGTATGCATCCAAACGTTCGAGGAATAATCTACGACTGGCGCTACCATCGCTCCAAACAATTGCCTCTCAGCGGAGGGAGAAACTAGTAGCAGCCGTTTTAAGCCATCGCGGCCAGGAGACCTTTGGTCGTTACTTTCCCAATGTGCTGTATATACCGAAGCAGCGAGTCCAAGATTACTCCAAAGATTTTGGCGGTTTCATTTGGTGCGATGGCTCCCCCTTTAATAGTGAACGGTCTTGGGCTAGCTCGGTCCGGCCTCCTGGTGAAATGAGTTATTGCCGTCTTTTCACCTTCGAATGTGGCTCCGCTCCGCTTCTCCCATTTTATTGCTCTATCGATGATTGCTTGAATTCCTTGTCTGTTTGCTTCTGCTGATGGTCCTGTGAATCACGCGCTGTAGTTGTCTACAAATGCCATTGATTCCCCATTCGCACTCAGTTTGTGTTGAACTAGGTCGGCATTTGAAAACAGAAATAGTATTGGTGAGAGTGGTGATCATTGCGGTAAGCCTGCTTGTGGCAATGACTGCTGTTGAGAGGTGTAGCCATTGACTAATATGGTTGCCCCGCGTTCTGGGCAGAAAGCGTCAATCCAACGCACTAGAGCCGGTGGGATGCCTCTTGCCGTGGGTCTCTGCCATAGTCTGTCCTTGTACACCACATTTTTTGCGCCCTTTACGTCGAGGCTAACCAAACTGAGGACTTTCTTCGATCTCCACGCATTGTAGATATTTTCCTGCAGTAGCAAGAGTACCTGTTCAGCAGAGCGCTTCTTTCGAGTTCCGGAATGGTTTTTGGGAAACAGGCCAAAAGTCTCCACTGCGCGTAATATTCTTTCAGCAACCAAAGATTGAAGTATCTTTCCAAGTGAAGCGAGTAGCGAGATTGGCCGCCACGCTTTAGCGGCCGTGTAATCTCCTTTGTTCGGCTTCCTCAATGGTATGATCTTGGCATTCCTCCATTGTGTAGGGAGTTTCCCTTCGTTCAGTGACATCTGGAAGAGGAGCAACACTCTATCTTTCACCACCGGCCATACCTACTTCCATATCATAGCTGGTAATCCATCATCTCCTGGCACTTTCCACGACTTCGCCGCAAAAATTCTCCGTTCTACTTCGTCCATAATTAGAGAAGGCATCGTTATTGCGGTTCTCTGGGGTCCTGGCCCTTCATCTTCTATCCTCGCTGGTAGTGGGGTAAAGAACACTGATAACAGTTCATCCGCTTGTTCAGTTTTGTCTCTGGTAGTTGATCCGTCTCTTCTTGTCAGTTGCGGTATATCATCAAATGCTGAGCTACTATGGGTATCCAAATACTTCGCTGCTTGCCAGATATTTGCATCATTCGCGAGCAACTTCTCGTAGTGCGCCTTCATGTGTGTCCTGACGGCGTCATGATACTCTTTAGCAGCATTATTCGCTTGCTGTTCTAGGTCAGGAAAATTATGACCTCTTCGACGTTGAGCTCTTGCATGGCTCCTCCAGTATGTATAAATTTACCGGAGCTGTGTGAGGTCTCTTGTCCACCACCTCTTTGCGTACGGTGAAAGCCTGGCATCCGGGGTGAGTGCTTGGACTCCCTCCCGCACTGCTGTTATCAGCCAGTCTGTCTGTTGCTCTACACTGCCACCAACTGGAACGGAGTGGAGAGCGTTGGTAATTCTGGCCCTTATTTCGGTCCACGGAGCGTTTTTGAAGAGGAGCCTTGATTCAACGACCCGTTCCGGGGTTGCCATATCAAATGCTGTCTCAATCGCTCTGTGGTCGGATCCATGCTCTGTCGTGTGAGCTGTACATTTAACTAGTGACGTTGCTAGCTCCTTCGAGGCCAGTACCAGATCAACTGTTGGCTCGCGATTCCCCTGTTGCCACGTTTTTGTACCCCTAGGTAGTAGACTCTGGAGGGCGTGATCACTCATAAGGTCGATGATCGGGTCGGCCTCTTCTTGCCTTTCCCGTGAGATATTATCCCCTCCCCATAATAATCATGTCTGTAGAAGTCTCCAGCAAGTATCACATCCACCCGAGTGCTAATCTTGCTTCGCGTTTCCCTTACTACTTGATGTATTTCGCATATCGCAAGTCTCAATGCCTATGCATTCTGCGGTTCAACGTAAACTGACACTAATAGTATCGACCGGTCTGAGAAACGTAACAGCGCTGCTGTGAAGTCCGATGATTGCACTGGTACCTGTTCTGCTTCGATATCCTTCAGAATCCACAGCATAATCCGAAATGTCGTCGAACCGTGGGTACTATCTTACAAATACGGCTGCGCATAAAGCAATCGTAATAGTTAGAAGTAGCTAGGACTGACCATGCGGCCCTTGCGGCCCATGGCGTCATATGGTCCATTGGGCTCCCCCAGGGCAGCGGTCACGTGCTGCTGTCCGTCTGACGTTAAATAAATACACACACACACACACACACACACAATCCTCCTCGGCTTCCGTGATTTATAGCCCTTTCCTGACGGTTCTTTTGGATCTTTGTAGAAGATGAGATGGCCTTTGTGGTTGTCAGAGTAGTTGAAGAATAGGATACGAAAATGATGTAGTGCTATGCATCTCTAGTCGTAATTACGGGCATTATGGCTCTGTTCGTGGGCATGTTATTCTCACCCTCCGTTTCCAACTATGGACTTCGTTGTTTCCTCAGTATGAGCCCGTATATTTCGTGCTCTGGGATCTTAGCGGACCAGTTTGGAGCTACCTAAGCAGTAAAGAACTCGAAAGGGATCGAACAATAGGAATGGTTTTCCGCTCATATCCCCTAGAGATTAAGTGACCACAACATTTCTCCTCTTCAAGGATGTCCTGATATATTTGGGCATGCATTCCTCCCCCTGGATAGAAAGGTGCAAGCGGCAGATCATCGTTTCAGTCTTTGTCGACGCTCAGCATAGAGTGGCCGCTCAAATATTATACCAACCCGTCAGTTGAATCATTAGAAGACACCATATTGCTATACCAAACGTCTGAAGTCCACATGCAAAATGGTGAATCATCCAATCATCTCAAAACGCCTGGGAAGGCGCGCTTCCATTGCAGCACAAGCTATATTATGATGCTATATTATGATACATGTCTCCTGCAATATTCATCTCATCTGTTCTCATCTATAATACACCCTCCCTTCTAATTTCGACTACCCGTCAGCAGGCTTTATTTTATCCTGCATTAAATCAATATATCCTCTCCCCTTCTTCTTTCCCTTCGCTGCTCGCTCACCCGCCTTCCTCGGTGCCGCCGCACCAAGTAGATCATCAATTGAACTCACATTGCTGATACTTGTTCCTGGACGACTTGGTGGCCCCGAGCCTGCTACAGCAGTACCATTCGACGCCTGCCTACTCATAGCTAGCGGTGCTGCAACCAGCGGCATCCCTGTCGGTGCAGAAGCCGGCGGACCTGATGAAGAAGGCAACTGGATATCGACCGAGCCATCTGAGAGACCCGAGGTGTTCCTCGTTGCAGGCGGTGGCATTCGTGGTATAGATATTGGTCCAAGGGATGGATTAGCAGCGCTGACTGGCCGTGGAGGCCCAGATGCGCGAGGAGGTGGGGGCGTCGCTGATGCAACTGGAGTGTTTTCAGCAGCACCGCCCTTCTTGTTCACCCATCGTTTCGAAGCCTCGTCGTAGACAAAGCTGTTTTGTTCGCCGAGTTTGGCCTTGATCGGCTTGTTTGATGGTGCTGTGTCCGTGCCTGGATCTTTCTTTGCGAACCAACCTCCGAGTCCCCAGCCTTTCTTTGGTGCTGATGCTGCTTCTTTTGCGCTTGCTGCTGTGAGGTTGTTAGTTTGTCATTCATGGCTGTGGTATAAGGAAACTGACTATCCGCTTCAGCGGCCTTCCGGAACGCTTCATCTACCTCATGATCCTTTTCGGCTTTGGTCTTCTCGACAGATATTGAAGCTGGGGGAGCAGACATCGGCTTGAAATTATCATTGTCTTCATCCATGAACGCCTTCTTTTTTGATTTCGTATCTACCAGTGAGTCTTCATCTATCATCGTGTCAGGCACGTAAGCAGGAGGCTCATAGGGCTGATAATTTGACATGGGTGGCTCGTAACTTGAAAAAGCTAGAGGCTCATATGTAGTTGGGGTGGGTTGTTTGTCCACCGAATTGTTAGTCACAGTTCCGTTATTTGCAGACTGCGAAAGTTCCTGTTGTGTAAACGGTGCATAAGCCGACATTGGTGGCGATTCGGAACTGTTCTGATGAGGAGAATATAGACTAGATGCTTGTTGAGGTACTTGAGGCTTTTGTGGAGCATGTTGAGGCTGCACATCTGTATGGAAGCCACTGCCTTGGGGACTAAACGCATACGCAGCGGCCGAATAGCTTGGACTGAAATTAGCCATATAGGTGTTGTTACCAGTATTCTGTGGAGGTGGCATATGGTCTGAGCCCTGACGCACTGGCTCATAAGCATTCTGTCTGTACTCTCCAGAAGACCGTCCTTCGAAAGAGGTTCGTGGTTGAGAACCATATGAAGAGCCACCGTGCTGCAGGTCATGTCCCGGGGGAGTGCAAGATGCACCTGGGGCATATTTACCACCGAACGTGGTCGGAGGCATAGCACCGTTGATAGGCATACTTCCATTGTAGGATCCATACACGTCTACACTGGAGGGCGAGCGACTGATAGTTGGGGTGCCGCTAATCCTGGCAAACGGTCCTGCCTCACCATTTGCAGCTGAATCTGGTGTTCCTGCATCATTGTCCTCACCAGCGACAAATTTGTTGAAAGACGAGAACAATGAGTTAGAGACCTTGCTAACGGTAGGTTTCGGGATCCAAGATGACTTTGGATCTTTCGGAGATTGTTTCAGACGTTTGGTAAGATCCTCTACCTGAGAGGCTAGCAGGTTATGATGATAAGGCGACTTTCTAGTTGCCGAGTACATCAAAGATGCAATTGATTCGCAGTACTCCAGCGCCTTTTCGCGAAATCCAGATTCTGCCAGAATTAATGCATGTTGCAGCTTGTATACGGACAGATGAGGACTCGAGGCAGTGAGAGCGCTGGTGCTGGAAAGTGACATGCCGTACTCAAACACTTCACTGAGTAGGATAGGCTCCATTTCTGTATCAAACTCGAATGGTTGGCGAAGGTGGTCTGAGCCAACAAGCACCATACTGGTAGCTGGAACATCAACACCAGCGAACAATGCGTGCGACCTCGCGAACATGAAGCAGATGTGAGCTGCCTCAGCTCTACCATAGCCAGAGAGTAATTTGCCAAGAGCGTTTAGCGCTTGGTTGTCGTCGACGCTTCTGTTACTGAGGACCAGACCCAGAGTTTCACGCCATCTGTCGAGTCCATCAAGTGCATCTTTGGACGGGGCTCCACTTCCGGAGGTATTCATCATTTGGAATCCAGCGCGAGCAGACGGGGGAACAAGCTCATCTATACTTTCCTCGAGATTCCCAGCAAAAATTTCATACAGAGCTGCCAAGGACTCGGTGTTGTCGCCAATATTTTTCACTTCTTTCTGTACGAATTCTTGGCAGACTTGTTTGTATAACTCCCCAGAGACCGTGTTGGAAATAAGCATCGCATGCGCCCAGAGCCGTTTATCGACGGCGTCCCAAATTGCCTTTTCGCGTTCGCCCCTGAGAAGGTGCTTCCTCAGCTGATCAACAGCTGTAGGATCGACTGCCTCGGCTCTTGGGACATTGGTCGCAGAATGAGAGATACCAGATAAGTCAGCTCCTGTAGCGTACAGCGGAGCAATTCCCGGTAAAACTTCGTCATCCAGACCTGGCGAGAGGACTGCTCGAACTGCCTTGTCAACGACTGAATTACCTTCAAGAATGCCATCGTTGTCGATGAACACGCGTAGAATCTTCCACAACAATATGCGTTCTTCCGTCCGTTTATCATCGTGCTTGAGGACTGATATCGTTCGGAGATAAGATGCATTTTTCTCAAGAATGTCGATTCCAGACGTCAGCCATGCAACAGTATCTTTCTTCTTAGACTTCCCTTTCAGTGGTCCAGGAAAGTTCGACAGTCTCTCTGATAGTGGATCGATATACTTGATGCTTTGGATCTTGACTTCTCCTGGACTTCGCAGCATCATCGGCATTGTCTGATGCGCACCATATCTTGGCACATTCTTAGGAAATGAGGTTATCACGGTACCACCCACACCCCATGCAAATACAGGACTGCCTTTCCATCGTTTCAACGGATCGCTTTCTCTTCCATCCATAGGTTCAATGTAAGTGACACCATGAGAAAACCCACGAGGCCGTGTTCGATTGACAGGCATTTGAGTTGACACGTGACTCCTTGGCGATTCAGGGGCTTCGGTTGAGGCTGGGCGCTGATATATCTCGGACTGGTTAATGGCCACTCGTCCACTATAGGCACCTGGTGAGGAGGTTTGAGATCTCTTTGGTTGGGGAAACGACTGAGGAGGACTCGTCTTTTGAGCTTGGGGCAGGTAATTTGACACAATTCGTTTTGGAGGCGAATGTACTGGCTTTGCGGAGAGTCCCTGTTGTGGAGGAGGTGTCTGTGAAAATCGGTTCGTGTAATGTGGCCGTGGTATCAAATCTTCAAACTGAGCACCGCCGTTGAATGCCATATCCTCATCGATCTCCCGAGGCGGAGGTAATTGGCTAGGTCTTACGGCAGACTCATATGAGTCACTGGTTCGGCGATCAGCAGCTCCATGATGGCCATGACTGAATTGGACCAGCGGGCTAGACGTCCGAGGCTGATGAGGTAGAAAGGGAGGCTGGGGTGGCATCAGAGGTGCATCGTTGTATGATACTGCCCTTGGCGGAGGAGCTGGAGAATACCGAGCTTGCGAGACTACAGATAGAGGTATGGTTTGCGTGCTTGGCTGAAGTGGAGCGGGCGAGTAGCGAGAAGCAGCAGGCTGTATCGGCATAGCTGATGCTAGTAGGGAAGCATACGGACTAATGCGTTCTGGCGCAACCAGACCTTGAGTGTAGCTTGGCGCTTGTGGAGACTGCTGTCCTGGTGCTGCATAGCTAGTATGCGGAGGTAGAGGTGATAAAGACGGTAGACCCAGCGTTTGCTTGTGTTGTGACTGAAGCCCTTGGCTAGTAGTGTGTCTCGGTAATATCTTTGGCCGAGATACCATGGGCAATTCCTCGAAAAAGCTGGATTTAGACTTCAGAATTGGTGGCGGCTTGCTAGCTAGTGGAACGGCGGTTAGCCCAATGCTCTGCGGCGGTGGCAAGCCAGGCGTAGATACTTGATTTGGAGGCGGAGCTATGGGGGAATTCATACTGCTACTTCTGGGAGGTGCAACAGCGGCAGGAGTAGATCTGATCTGTGCCATGCTGGGACGTTTGCGAGCTGGTAGGACGTCCATAGGCAGATCATACGGAGATGAATACCCGCCTTTGGCTTGGTTTGCGAAACTTTGGGCTTTTGGTATGTCCGGTCGTGATGGTTGTGACTGCGGTTGAAAATTGGTCATTGGAGCTCCATATATAGAGGGTTGAACAGCACCTTCCGTGATTGGACTCGAGAGATTCGTGAATTGTGGGCCGGCTGGAGCGAACGGGTTGCTTGGCTGGGGGATCATGGCCTGTCCGGTGGGCATAGAGCGATTGCAGCTGCTACTTGGATGGACAGCAGCTGCGGGCCGAATGTTCTGCCCTAGACTCGTGAGGTCGTTGAATCCAACAACTTGCCCATAGGACCCTAGTACCGGAGCAATTGTGTTATGCGGTTGAGCGGATGAGTTGCTCGAAGTATTTTTCTCTTCAATGTCGTCCAAGAATCCCTCATCATCACTGCCGAAGAGTTCGGCTGGGTCGAATTGCGATTTGACATGCGCTTCATCCTCCAATAACAAATCATCATCATCCAGGAATTCATCACCATCCAATGCAGCCTTCCACTTTGCTGCAAGATCATCTTCACTATTCTCGGCTTTGAGAGGCGCTTCTTCTTCATATTCACCAAATAATGCAGAAGCTATTGTGCTTTTAGATGCGACAATTCCACCACCAGTGGCCTTCTCTAGCGGTGTTTGCGGCTCGTCCTCTTCGATGGTGTCTTCAATCTGAGGATCGAAGTGTATGTTGTTCATCACCTGAACGGTTGACTTCCTTTCCAGCTGAGGTGGAGAGAACTGATCTGATTCATTCTGTCCTACCTGCGAATAGAAATCATCCTCCTCGCCTCCTTCGCCTTCTATAGAAAACGGATCAGCCGCTGGAGTTTTGGCAGGAGTCTGTTCAGCTTCGACTAAAGGAAGACCCTCTTCAAATCGGGCTTCTTCGAATTCTGGCTCTTGCTGCGAAATCGGGAAGCGCTGCTCCGGAGCACTAATCGCAGCAGTCTGGATGAAGAAGTCGTCATCTGCGGCAATGTCATCCGCAAATAGATCCAGAGGAGCTTGTTCGGCTTCCTTGATGATTTCTCCTACTTCAGTAGGCAGTGGCTGCACATTAGTCGAGGTAGCATGAGCTGCAGGTACATGTGGAAATGAGTTGGATCTGTCTGATTTTGCCATATCCTCAAATGGGTCTGGCTCCATTGCTATAGGCGTGTTAGCTCAACCTCCTGTTGCGTGCGGACACACACGAGCGAAAAAAAATTCTGATCTTGTGTTAAATCTGATATTAAACCTACCTCGCATTTCCGGAACTTTATCCTCCTCCTCGTCCGCCCCATGCACGTCGTCTGAGACTGTTCGCGAAAAAGACATGCTGCTTGTGTGTTTGCTTGGAGTTGGCCCTTCTGATGGAAACTCGGCTTTGTAGTCCTGCTCTATGGTGTGGAATGCTTCGCCAGTATGTTCTGGGCTTTCATCCATCTCAACCCCCCCTGGAGTAGCAAGTACTGTAGTGAAAGCATTGCGCAGCTTCTCTAGCTCAATACTGTCGTCTCTCAACGGTAGCATTGGCACATGAGCATCCTCTGGCCTATCAAATACACTATAATTTACTGATGTGTCCTCCAACTCTTCTTCGTCTCTTCGCGCGACAGCCCGGGTATCCTCCGAGCTGGATGCGATGTACTGCGCATCGATGCCATGTGCGTCAACCACAAGCGCATCTTCTGTCTGTTCAGGGATGCCTATCAAGGGCTTTGCTGATGCATGGATAGTAGTTAACGTGCTGGCTTGGGAAGGAGGCTCGTATGTTTGAAGGATTTCCTGGCTGTCTCTCCCAATTGTGATAGAATTTGGCATAAACGCCGGATGCCATGAAGCTTCAGACGTAGCCATTATGTGCGTTTGGTAGAGAAAATAATACTATAGACAACGGATGTTAGTTAACATATAGAAGGGCAATGAGCTCTGGTTAAGAAAGGAGGCCAATGAACGTACATGTACAAAGCAATCCGCTACATTACAACTGAAACGTGGTATTAGTTTGATGTTAGAGTGTAAGTAGCCATTCTACAGAGATGTAAAACGAAATAAGAGGTCAGAACAACGACGTTGTGCAATCACTCTGAAGTCTTTGGTTGAATAACTTCTTCAGACCAGATTACCATACAAGGCAGGACAGCACAGCTTGCTTGGGAGACTACGGTGGCCGAAGTGGCTGGAACATGAATAATACCTAGGCACGTGATCACATTAAACGTGTTTCTTCACTCTCAGGAAACTACTGGGAGTTCTGATGCTTGTATGGATATTAAACTGAGCGTAAGTATGATAGAGGCTTTGTTACATATCCTTCCTGGTTATATTGGATCTCTAGACTATGGATCAGTCATGTTGCCGTGCAAAATCACCAGGGGGTGCAGGAATTGATGCGCGGGTTCGAAATAGCCGAAAAACATCAAAAATCAACAAAAATGCTATTATTTCTACTTTATATTACCACAATGCGCTCTTGATGGGCCCTCCACCCGATTTTGCTAGCTTTTGGCATCGATTAGGCATCTGAGATACGCGCACGAATTTCTTGCATTGTGATCCGATCCCATTCTTCTTCTAAGACTCTTTTACGTATCCTTTGCTTTAATATATTCTAACAAGCCTAAATCGGGTTTGAATCAGGACTTTGAGTAGGGTGAACAAGCGTATCAATCCAATTCTTTTCTCAAAGGCTCCTAGCCAAGTTCATCTTCTCTCCTCGTGTCCCATGAGATCCATCGTTATCCTCTTGTAAAATTCAAGACACTGAATCTCTAGAGCGAGCATTATGAATAGCAGAGATATATATAACGTGGTTGTACATCGAGTCGCGCACTTTTCCTTGGCACGTTACTTCAAATATAGATAACAACCCCAATAAAAATACTAAATTTAACGACCAGACGGCAAACTAGCTGCTGTTTTCGGCAGGTTTGGTCGCTGTTTTCCGCAGCTGACTTGCCAAAATCTCGCGCTGCCCTAGCGCTCGCCTACCTCATAGCCAAGGCGGCACGGCGGTAGAGACCCCTGCCACAGGAACACCAAAAAAAAAGCGAGTGGGTCAAGTCATCATTCGGAAAAGCCACTTTCTCTCATCTCATCCTCGTTCAACATTTTCTGAGAAGAGGGGAGCAGAAAACGGCTGCCCGCCATCCCCTGGGTGACTCAAGATGGCGGTCATCCTATCTATATCTTCGTTCATCCTCCCTCCCTCCCTCCTCCATCTTCTTTCTTCTAAACCTCTCATACTCAACCATCACTGTCCCTCGCTCTACCTCTCTCCTACCCCTCCACTGGCCGCCATTGCTTGGGCAGCAGGCTCCTCCACATCCTCTGCCTTACTTCTTTACTTTTAATCGCCCTCGCCGTCGTCCCCTTCGGTTGATTCAGTCGATATGCGTCGTCGCCAACAACCAATACCAAGCTCTGCCTCCTCCGAAAGCGATGGATCAGACATCGAGAGCTGCTTTGACACAGGAGATGAGCAAGAGGGGACCGACGCTGAGACTGAGCCGACCGACGTTGATACCGATGTGGATGGAGACGACCAGGCAGACCTGCCAGATCTGGAGTGGCTCGCTGGAGAGGAGAACGCCCAGCCGCCAGAGTACTACCTCGACCAAGAGAATAACTCCGACGAATCCGAGGATGAAGATGAGGACTATAGCGATGGCAGCCTCCTCCTGGATATGATCGAGGGAAACTTCCATCGGCAGGTATCTTGTTCTCTTCTTGCGTGCTATCTTCTGCCATTGAACCGCTGATCTAACACTCTTTACAGGTATTGCAAGTATGTACGAAAGGATCCTGCCCAGGTGATGCAGGCCATCTCTCGCCGTACCCTTAAGGCCTTCTTCGAATGGATGTTGAATCAACGTCAGGGGAAGGGTGGGAGGAGGCTTGCAGGCATCCAGTCGGCCAGCACGCTCGGGACATACTGGAAAGTCTTCCGGCTCGTGTACGAACGAGCGACTGGAGAGAAGATCGAAGGGAAGATGAACCGTCATATACATCGGGTAAGTAGCATTTCCTGTCTGCCCGCTTAATCCAGACCGAATTATTATAGATGAGAGCTAATGAAATATTTGTCGCAGGTTCTTAAGAAGCTGGCGAAGAAGTACCGCCTGTCAACGAAGAAGCGCGATAATGTCGCCACGTATATCGAGGATCTCGCAGGCGTCCTACAGACCAACTTGACCACGACGAGGCAGAGATATACACATGGCCGGCAGCGGATCCAAACTAGCCTCTTTTGCCAGCTAGCTATATTCTCCGCAAACCGACCTTCAGCGCTCTTGAAGCTCCGCTATGGTGACATCGCGGTGAACCTGCTGCGGGACCCTAGTGGCGGGCCCCATCGGATCCTGATCGAGTTTACGTGCGAGTTTACGAAGAAGTATCTTGGTACAAAAGAGGCGTAAGTTTGACCTTGGGCCTTGTCTCGTCCCCCCGCCATCCCCTTTCCTCGCTCATTCTAGCCGAGACATGCGACTTACATAGAAGCTAGGAATACGTTTGTACTCCCCGAGATTATCTTTGATCCGTCCCTGATACTCAGTCCGCACGTCGCCCTCCTAGTTCTCATCTTTGCCGACAATGCGTTCTTGGCCCCGAGTCTCACATCGGCTGAGGATCAGCGAGCTAGATATCCCGCCTGGCTATGAGCAGCTGCCCTTGCATCTCAAGCCGGAGATGGCTAATATCCCCGTCTTCTGCAAGTCTATCAGGACGCCTTATGGCTGGGAGGTCTCGCCCGACCAGCCACTGCCGTACACGACTCTCTTGAAGTGGATGAAGCGGCTCGGCGTACTTACTGGGTTCCCGCAGATCACGCGTCCGTACTGCCTCCGATACGGTGCAGGCAACGCCTTCAACCAGAGCGGTGCGTATCGTGTGGTCCCGTTCTCGCGACACCGCCCCTACCAGCTGTGCGATATGCTAACCGTAGACTGACAGGTGACGTGAGCGACGCGCTCCAGAACATGATGATGCAACACGCCAAGATTGACACCTTTATGAAGCACTACCTCCGCCGGACAGTTACCGCTGATACGCGAGCTATCGTCTCCGGCTATGAACCTCAGCGCGACCTAATGCGGGCGGCCTGTCGGATGACTCGCTGGATCGATCCTGACCGGCCGCAAGAACTCACGCCCGAGGAATTCCTGTCCGTCAATCAGGATCCCGTCGTCTGCCGCCTTGTTATGGAGCGGGAGAAGTGGAAGCGCCGCTTCCAGGGCACGGCGACACAACAGCCAGGGACAGCAGCCAGGGTACCGGATCATCGGCCAGGCAATCTTCAACACTAGGCAGCGGCTAAGAGCTGCGCTTCTCAAGTACGTTCAAGAGCGCTGGGATCTGGAACACCCGGTCGATGAGACCGAGCGGCAGCTTTCTGGGCTCAAGCTCAGCCAGGACGTGAAGACCACCTTGGACCAGAACGATGAGATGCCCCCGCTTCAGAAGCGCTTAGCCGAGACGGTGATGACGCTTCCGGGCACGACTATCGAAGAAGAGTTCCGCCGCCGCAATGCGGCTATCGATGCAGTCGCTGCTTACTGCCACTTCCAGGAGGGGGGAGCTGCTGCCGTACCACGTAAAAGGTCGTCGACGCGACGGACGAGTCCGATGCCGTCGAAGGAGATCAGCCCCCAGCTGGCAGCCGCCCAGGCCGAGAAGCAAGCGTTAAGTGACGCTATGTTGTTAGTGTTTACCGAGAAGAGGACCACTACCTGTTTCCTCTGCTTGGGGGAGCAGAGCTTGCCGTTCGAAAAGCGTACTTACAAGTTTGCCAGTCCGGGAGACTTGACAAAGCACTTCAAGCGGAAGCATCTGGCCCACATCAAAGAAGGGGATCGGCTCCAGTGCAAGGTCTGTCGAATGGGGCTGCAGCACAAGCAGCATCTCCAGAATCACGCAGAGAGTTACCACGGAACCGTTTCCTAGTACTTGAATGATACACCCAAGAGCGCATGATCACAGAGCTTGCATTTGCCCCGTCTTTTCTCTCCTTCTCTGCCCCTTCTAGTTTAACATGCCACTCTCACAGCGTGCTTTCTAAGTAAGCTCACAGCCAGTTATGCGATTGCGGGGTTGCTTGCTTGTTCCGAGCAACTTTCTTTAGGGCGAGACAAAATTGGGCGGGGCCCTAGCAACTGCGTGAGAATGGGAGGCTGTTCCAGGGCGGAGCCAGTTTGCAGGCTACTGATATAACTTAGCCTCATAGACTTTCTTTTGCTCGTAGTGAGCTTAAGGCCTACCCAGATTGATTCAAGGCTATGAAGGACGTCGTATGCCAGTGCCTGCCGGGCTTCGACGTTGTCGCTTTATGCTCTTGATTTGGCGTGACAGTTGCCATATATTGGACCAGCGAAATCGCCACGAGCAAGACATGTCACGATAGGAGAGATCAATTGAGATGGGATAGTGTAGCTATCATTTCTTATACTAGCTCTGTATCTAGAATCCACCGCAATTTTGACGTCTTCCCAGGTCACTCCCAGGACCCCATAAACCCCCAGGACCTACAAGGGTCCCAGGACACTTGCTCCTAGGAATACAGGAGGTCCTGGGAGCGGTAGTCCCAGGACACGCTGCGATCCCGGGACTCTCACCGGTCCCAGGAGCCCGCAACATTATGTGCCCAGCTAAGGCTTATTGATCGTGCTTTGAGTTTGTGTGGTGGACTTATTCTGTTGTCGTGTAGGCAGATTCCCGCCACGGTTCCTTTATGCCAACTATTTGTTTGCACCAACTATTTCTTTCTAGTATTAGTTCTGTTGTACCAACGTCTTATTTGTACCCGTAATTTTAGGGTACCAATAGTCTCTTGGCACCAATTGTTTCTTTGTTCCAGTTACGCATTTGTACCAACAATTCCGGAGTACAAATGGCTCTGTAGTACCGGCAAGTGGCTTGTACCAGTAGTTTAATGGCACTATTAGCTTCTTGGCACCAATCAGACTATAGCACCAACTGTGCGTTGGTACTGATAAGTTTTCTAGTACTAAACTAACTTTTGTACTAACTATTTCCTGGTACAAGAGTTATGTGTTCACGTGATCTCAGTCTGGTCTCGTGATTCTTCGAGCCTCGCTTACTGTGGATATCAGGTGGTCATCGCCATCAAAATAATGCTCTTGGTCGCAATAATTGTGGATAGTGGGCCAGGAGTCAACATTTGGATGGCACCATATGAAGATAAATGATCCGCAATTATGATCATCTAGACAATGTTGATAATACCATCAACTTTAAGAGGATAATCTTGTTTATATATACTAGACTATACCGTAAGGTTTTCATTTTGCATATAGAATAGTGCCCATTCATTTCCACCATGGTTTCTGCAAATAACACACCAACTGATGGTGAGGCAAGGAGGAAGAAAACATTAATTAGGAAAGCCCATCAGTTAGGGAAGTGTTCTGGGTTTGATGTAGCTCTATTCATTCGCCAGCGAGACAAAATTACTACGTACCAGTCAATAGACCACGAGTCTTGGTGGCCAGTAATGGCAGAAATAGTATGTGTAATTCATAGATCAAATCTGTAACTAATAGATAATATCTAGGATTTTGCGTACCCTGTCCCGAAGAGGTTATTACCACGCCATCTTGAGAAATAGATTTATTGGGAGTGCTTAGGGTAGAGCATTTGCCATTGGTTGTCTTGTAGAGGTATCACAATAAAGCGGGGTAAAAATAAAGCGGGTCACCTGCGGTTGCGGGGTAGAACGGATATAACTTAGGGGATATACGCCGAAATCCAACGCACGTACACTTCTGCCGCATCACAAGATTCAACCCCAACACTTTGTTGCTCTACTGTACTTGTTCAATTATGTAAGTAAATATTATACGGAGAAGTCTTTCCCGTTAAATGCCGTGTAAAAACCGTGTAAAAACCAAGTAGTATACATAAACCAAGTGGTGTGCAAAACCCAAGACGTGTGTAAACACCAAGTACTGTGCAGAAACCAAGTGGTGTGTAGAAACCAAAATGTGCAAGGGTTACCTCGATTTTTGGATGCTCTCTATTAGGATGAACCCTCAACGTCTCGCCTTTGAGATGACCACTGGCCGGAGTAGCATGGGTTTCAATGCAGATTTTCAGTTTACTCAAAGTTCTACTAGGCTGAATTCGTGTGCTTCAAGCCAAAACACTCCGACTTGCACTACTACAATTCAGGCTGCTTTAGCTTGAAGTATAAACAAGGCACATACGCGATCTTGTAATATATTAAGGTATCCTACTTCAGACGCAACCACTTCGAGGTGTATTGTTTCAAACCGATGTAGTCGCAATTGTAGTACTCTGAATCTAAAATAGAGTTTCGAAAAGCTTACTCACTGGGTAGTTCGTTGCACTACAATTTTGTGTGATTCCGGGGTTGCCCTGTGCATGAGGGGCCGAGTTGGGTCCCAAGGCGCTGGCGTTGAGAATGGGCAAAATTCGGCTCCCTAACGCTGGCGCATCTATTGTAATGGCGCTTAAGGAGCGCCGGCGTTGAAAAGGGAGCAGAAATTAGCTCCCTGACATTGGATCCATGGGTGCTCCGGCAACCGGCTATGAGCGAGATCCTCCACCACATTCAGGACGCCGCAAAATGCACACAGAACATCCAGAGGGATATTACCGTTATCAAAAGCTCTGTGGGACTAAGCGCGACACCGGTGAGCGCAGCCAACTTCAGCGGAGGACGAGCGGCAGCTGCCTCTTGGTCACAGGTAGCATCACAGGCCAGAGGCTCTCCACCACTGCCCCCGCCAGTCCCACATGACATGCGTGCTTCCAACACCTATTCCACAGTCACAGCATACAAAGACCGAGCAGTAACAGTCAAACTTAGAGACCATGGATTTTCTCAACGATCCCGGAGTCTATCCGCCACCAGGATAAAGCATCAAGTACAGACATCAATCCGTGACAATGCAGCTACCAAAGAAGTCAAGATAGTTGCTGCACACCAAAACAAGAGCGGCGACGTACAAGTCTTTACCAGCTCTACATCCGAAGCTACAAAGCTTAAGGAGAATAGAGGCTGGGTCAGAAGTCTTGGAGAGTAGGCGGAACTTATCGTACTAACGTGCGGAGTCATTGTCCACGGTATCTTTACTAACTCTATCGATACCAAAGACCAGAAAGCAACTATTCAACAGATACTTACAGACAACTATAAAGTCATTCCCAAAGCAGAGATATCGTTTGTCAGATGGTTGACTAAGGAATCCCCACTCAAACGTGCATCCTCAATTGTGGTGGAGTTCATAGACCCAGAGATGGCTAAAGCTATCATCTACACTGGAATGGTATGGGACGGACAAGTCTATATCTGCCAACTCTACGACTGCCTGTAGAGTAAAGCAATTCTTCCGGTGCTACAATTATCGCCACATCGGCACTCAATGTAACGCAGTTCAAACATGCGGCTATTGCGCCGAATTACACGAGTCCAAGAACTGTAAGCAGAAGGGAGCAGAAGGGTTCACTCCCAGATGCGCAGTTTGCAGAGGTGCCCACACAGCATGGAGCAACGCCTGCCCAAGCAAGAAAGAAAGAGATGGAAAGAGTTGAACAAGCCAAGCAGACCCGAAACATCTACTGGCATGTCAACCTCAAGGACGTCGCCTCCAAGGACAACAACACGCGGACAAGTAATCGCCATACAAGTAGCCTTACAGCCAATCGAACCGTCCGGATACCAGAGACCCCGATTGTAGAGACTTCCTTTCAAGCAACCACCAGCTCAGAGCCCCCAATAACACAGGAAAGGGAAACCTCCCCGGAATCTCAGGCACCCCCGGAGAATATAGGAACACGAGCCTCTGTCGATCGGTCGGTCGCAGAGGACTGGGCGACACCAGCAACACAGCGAGAGCCTATACAGCAGCAATCAACAATCGACCCACAGATACTAGCTACGGAACAGTCGCCTACCCATGGTCAAGCGGCAGACGGCATCCTGGACAGAGAAACCACTGAAATGATGCAGACAGACATCATGCCACCCCGGCAATCTCAATACCCCCTCAACGGAATTGAGGGACAGTTTAGTACACAGGATGCGGACGCCTGGCTGGCCAACTTAGCGAACGACGCAAACGACTGGCTGCACGATACTGTGGAAAGTGCAAGATCACCACCAGCCTCACTGGCAACAGACATCCGTACAGCTCTCGGGAACATCTGGAAAGCATGCAAATGCCCGTCACATCAGTAAATCTATAGGAGCTGGCCAACACGCAACGCTGAGCTAACAATTGCTCAATGCATGAAAATATGTGTATACTGCGGCAGAGACTTTACAACTACAGCAGAACTACGCAAACACATGAGGAAAGTGGACTACGCTCGACGAAACCTAAGGGTACGCCAGGAGACACGGGGAAAAGGCAGTGCTACCACCCCGGCCTGGACGTCTATACCTGACGCAGAAACCCCAGTCTAACGATCAGACTCTGAACCTCTAGCCCATACTTTAGGCACTCGAAGAACCCGAAGCCAATCCGTCACAAACAGCACCAATAGAGCACCTCGTCTATGGTAGGACACCAGGAGCTACAAATCTTACAGTACAACGTCTAGAAGTCAAGAGATGTCATCTTAGCCAACCTATTCCAGGACCCAAGGATCCTGAAATTCGACGTCCTCGCAATCCAAGAACCCTGGCGCAACCCATTCACCGCCACAACCTACCATCCTCTGAAAGAACACTTCCGACTAACATACCTGGATGATCCTGCAACGAGGGTGTGCTTTTACATCAACACACGGATCGACCCTAGCACCTGGAGCGTACAGCACATTACTCGAGACATCACTTCTCTAGAGATAACCAACCCAAGCTCACACGACAAGATCCGCATCTTCAACGTCTACGAGGCAGGAATTGGTGCTATCTCTGACCTAAGAGAAGCCATCGCCAAGTTAGACTCCTACGAGGAACTCCTCGTACTTGGAGACTTTAACCTACACCACCCCGTCTGGTCGACAGCACATGGCCATACTAGCCGTGGAATACCGGCTGCCCAGCCTCTACCTACAATTATCGAAGAATCCCAACTGCAGCTGCTCACAGTTCCGGGCACAACCACACACAGGTGGAAGCAGGGGGAAACGACAATCGACTTAAACTTTGCCTCGGAAGACTTAGCAGCTCGTACAATCTACTGCAAGGTTGACACAAAGCTGGACCACGATTCTGACCACCTCCCAATTGCCGTAGCTATTGACTGGAGCTGGCAACCCGCCACTCTGTTAAAGAGACGGTTATGGACTAAGACGAACCTGCCATTACTACGCCAGACTGTCAAGGATCGGCTATGTCTCGTGCCTGACATCACAGATCTCAGGGACAACGACACCATTGATAAGTATGTACACTCCATTATCAATGCCCTCAATACTGGTATTGACGCATCAACACCATGGTCCAACCCATCGCCACGCTCCATCCCAGGATTTGATCAGGATTGCAAAGACATCTGTGCAGAAGTCCAACAGCTACGCCGAAGGTGGCAACGAACGAGGCTCGAAGAGGACTACGAAATATACCGAGAGGCACGCAATAGGAGAGGTCGACATATCCGGAAGATGCTCCGCAATACCCATCGACACAGAGTGGAGGAAGCATCGGCCTCCGAATCCGGCCTCTGGAAGCTAGTCAAGTGGGCCAAGAACAGACACACGGTAGCATCTACCTGCACGCCGGCACTAATGAAGCCAGACGGAGAGCTAGCCTGTCAGCCAGAAGAGAAGGCAGAACCCTTACGCCAGTCCTTCTTCCCGTGACCAATTCAAGCCGACCTCCCGGATATTAACAGATATAGATACCCTCAACCCATTGAATGCCCAGAGATTAGGATACCAGAGATCGAGAAAGCACTCCGCCGAGCTGCCCCAAACAAGGCACCAGGCACGGACAATATCACAAACGGCATTCTACATCAGACCTTGGACATCATCCTCCCACACCTCCACAAGCTCTTCAATGCGTGCCTTCAATATGGATACTGTCCTAAACACTTCAGGGAGGCTATCACAGTAGTTCTCCGGAAGCCAGGAAAAGATGACTATACACAACCCAAGTCATACAGGCCGATTGCCCTCCTCAAGACGTTAGGGAGAGCACTAGAAGCAGTAATCGCCAACCGACTCACTTACCTTGCTGACGTTCACCATCTCCTCCCAAGCCGACATACAGGAGGTCGAAAGCTTGCATCAACAGATCATGCTATACACCTTCTTCTCCAACGAATACACGAAGCTTGGGCTGATGATAAGGTGGCTTCACTACTCCTACTCGACGTCTCAGGAGCCTTTGATAACGTCTCTCGACCACGGCTGCTACATAACTTAAAGAAGCGCAGGGTAGATCAAACGCTTGTGAGGTAGATTGACTCCTTTCTGAGTGACCGATCGACCACACTCAAACTCCAAGAGTATACAGCCCCCTCGGCCCCTGTTCAAACCGGAATTCCTCAAGGATCACCGCTCTCCCCGATCCTCTATCTCTTCTACAATGCCGACCTGATTGAAGCATGCAAGACAGAGCGCACAGAAGCTGTTGGATACATCGACGATGTCTCCATCCTTGCTATAGGCCCAACAACACAAAGGAACTGCAAGACCCTCAAAGCAATTCATCGAACCGCAGAGAATTGGGCACGAAAACATGGATCACAGTTCGCACCAGCAAAGTACGAGCTCGTACACTTCACGAGAGATCCCAAGGCAAACACGACACATCCTCTCCGCCTGCCACACGCCACTATCGAAGCCTCACCCTCATGCCGATACCTAGGCATCCAGATGGACTCCAGACTCGGATGGGACTACCACCGAGAGAAGGTAGAGGTTAAAGCAACACAACGATTGTCAGCGCTATCAGCTCTAGCATCTTCAACATGGGGCACTAGATTAATCAACCTCCGACAAGTATACAGAATGATGATTATACCTCAGATGCTATACGTCTGCTCAGCATGGCACATCCCAGGAAGGAGAGGCAACGGCGGAGGCAGGGGTAGTGCCATGGTGACTGCAATCGAGTACTTGGAGGCAATCTAGCAACATGTTGCAACCCTTCCCAGGGAGATTGCAAACTAAACTACATCAGTCACAGCTTATCTGTTAGAGCTTCAAATTGGGTGATCGTCTCCTCGAGCGCCTTTCTTTGGATCTCCAAGTCCTTCAATCTGCTCTCCTCAGCCTGCTGCACCTCCTTCGACACTTTTTCCTTGTAGCTCTCGTCATTCAAGATCTTCAGCTGTTTCTCGATAGCGAGTTTTGTCTTGTCAAGCTTTATGGTTGCCTTTGTGATCTCATGGTCGATATCGACGCGGCCTTTGACGTGCACGAAGACAGCCGCATCAGTGGATATCGAAAATGCTACGCAGCCCGAGGGTCGGGAATCAGTAGCTGTCAGGATTGACATAGAAGCAATGCCTTTGCCCGAGAGTGAGCGGATGGATTGGATCTGGGCTGTGACTGTTTCCTGTGCCGTAGGCGTATACGTTTGAACAAATACTATTGGTTATCAAAGTCAATAAATAGTATCATGAGGGCGGGGAGCAACACTAACCTTTGCCCTCCCCTTTAAGGGAGTACTCAGACAGCAATGAGCGGATTCCCCTCGAAATATCCAACACGAGTTCATAAGCTACTTCCGCGGCGGGATCATCCATGTTGGCATCGTAACTTGGGTAACGAGCCAACATGATCGATGGTGTCTTGTCATCCGGGCGGCGGGAAAGGCGTTGCCATAATTCTTCAGTTAGAAAGGGCATGAATGGGTGGATGAGAGTCAACCCGCTCTCAAGAGCGGTATACAACGTGTCCCGAGCCGATCGTTTCTCTTCCGGTGTACCGTCTTGCAGGATAGCCTTCGAATTCTCGATATAGACATCACAAAGATGGTTATACCAGTATTGATAGATGATGGCTGTCGACTTCATAAACTCGCGATCGGTGATGGCTTGGTTGAGATCGCGAGCGGCAATTGTCAGCTTCCTGAGAATCCATCGTTCCGCGAGAGACTCCTTGCCTGTGAGCTTGCCGGAACTTCGTGGAACAAAGTCGTCGCCAATATTGCCCAGCACATATTTCGTAGCTTGGAAAATCTTGTTACAAAACTTTCGATAGCTATGAATAACCTTGATATCAAACGCAACGTCGCTAGCACCAGTATATGAGACTAATGCAAAGCGCAATGCATCAGTACCACATTCAGGAATTCCATCTGGGAAAGCAGTCTTCTGGTACTTCGTGGCCTTCTCAACCTCCAAGGGGTTAAGATTGCCAAGCAGTAGCTTCTTGTGTAGATCTTCTAGTGCAATACCCTCGATGACATCTTGCGGATCGATGACATTACCCAGTGATTTAGACATCTTCCGACCCTCAGAATCCCGGATCAGCGAGTGGCAGAAGACTTCGGTAAAGGGAACCTTGCCAGTTAGCTTAATGCTGAACATAATCATTCGAGCAATCCAAAAGAATAGAATATCCCACCCTGTCTCCAAAATAGACGTGGGGAAGAGCGTCTCGAAATCGTGGGTATTCTTTGGCCAACCAAGAGTAGCAAAAGGCCATAAGCCAGCCGAAAACCAGGTATCCAGGACATCTTCATCTCTCTTGAGAGTAAAGGATTTTCCGGGCAACGCCTTCTTAGCTTTAATCTCAGCTTCCTCTTGAGTGCGGCCAGAGAACCAGAGGTGATCGCCGGCCTCATCGTGCTCTTCGCCGTCGATCTGCGCGAAATATACCGGCGCCTGATGGCCCCACCACAGTTGTCTCGACAAACACCAATCGTTGACATTCTCCATCCATCGAATGTAACTCTTCTCTGCGGTCTCCGGGAGGATCTTGATTTCGCCGGTCTTGACAGCATTCAACGCATCTGCCGCCATGTCCTTCATCTTCATCCACCACTGAGGCTTCAAGAGGGGCTCAATAACATCTTTAGACTTCTCGCAAAGTGGAACGGTCATGGGATTATCCTTCTTGTCAACATACAGACCAGCCTTCTTGAGATCGTCTTGGATGGTGTACCTGACATCAAAGCGCTTCTGTCCCGCGTATGGGCCTGCGTTCTCGTTCAGCCGACCATCATCGGTCAAAATATTGATGAATTCAAGATTGTGTCGTGAGCCGAGCGCAAAGTCGTTGGCGTCGTGAGCAGGAGTGATTTTGACTGCACCAGTACCAAAGTCCTTTTCGACATAGTCGTCAGCGACAATTGGCATCAGTCGGCCTGGAATGAAAGGATGAATGGCGATCTTGCCTATGAGATGCTGATAGCGTTTATCATCAGGATGAACCGCAATTCCAGTATCTCCAAGCATGGTTTCCGGACGTGTTGTTGCAACCTCGATCGTCTCATCCGTGCCTTGGATCTCGTATCTAAAGTGGACGATGATACCAAACTCGACCTTCTTATCGTAACCAGGGACGTCGATTAGAGTACGGCCAGACAACTCTTTATTGACAACTTCGAGATTCGACACGGTAGTATTGAGTTTGGTACACCAGTTTACCAGCCGGTTCGCTCTATAAATAATACCCTCTTCATGCAATTTGACGAAAGTCTCCAGAACCGCAGCGGTGCAGTTTTCATCCATGGTGAAAGCTTCGCGAGTCCAGTCAAATGAACCTCCCATTCTCCGCAAGACTCGATTGATGTTTTGGTGGTACTCGGTCTTCCAATCCCAAACAACCTCAGTAAACTTTGCCCGGCCCAAGTCATGACGGGTCTTCTTCTGCCGGCGCCAAAGCATGTTTTCGACAACCGACTGAGTGGAGATACTTGCGTGATCGCATCCTGGGAGCCATAGGGTCGTCTTGCCACACATTCGATTATACCGGATCATTACGTCTTGCAACGCATTGCCGAGTGCATGCCCCATATGCAAGTTGCCAGTAACATTGGGAGGTGGCTCTACAATGACAAACGATCCCTCATCTTTGACCTTTCCATCTGCGGTGAAATCCGGCTTGAAGAATCCCTCCTTTTCCCACCACGCGTACCAAGCGGATTCAACGGCGAGCGGATTATAGGCTTTGTAGTAAGGGTCATCGAAGGATTTGATGACTGAACATACGGTTAGTGAAACGGAAGGACAATTGATGATTGAGGTATAGATTCCACATACTCTTCTTGCTTCCGGCCGAAGTCTCTTCGACGTATGGCGGCAGGGCCTTCTTCTCCGCCTTGCTCTCCGCGTTCGCCTTCTTCTCCTTGGTGGCGCTCAGCGTAAGGACTGGAGTCTTGGCTTTGGCCTTCTTCTGGTCGAACTTGGCTTGTTTCTCTGCCTTCTTTCGCTCTCTCTCCACTGTGCGTCATCAATTAGAATCCACAGCTGAATCCTTGACCCCGCAATCGTGTGCACCTACACTCTTTCTCGCTCTTGGCTCCCTTCTCCCTCTGCGCACCTTCAGCCTTGCCGTGTAGAGTATGTTGTCCTACGTCTTGGGTAGGAGTCGGCTTGCTGCTGCCCACGACGAGAGTAGTTTTGGTTTTTTCAGCGACTGGAGGCAGCTCTGCAGAAACTGGATCAATATTGTCGTCAACTGAACGAGCGGTCATTAGTACATAGGCATCCCTCAGATGAAGCCCGTGGTAACTCACCTTGGGTCGCCATTCTGGTAAATTGTCGGGTCGGCTTGCTCGCCCGGAGTGTTCTGACTTGTAATCGAAAGGCCGTGTTAGCGCGTGTGCTGAGAGTTTGAAGGATCGAATTCCAGATCATGAAGTCGCGGCGGCGCGCATGGTATCATTCAGTTGCAGTCTGCGGCCGTAGTGGTGATGACTCCTTGACTCTTCGAGGAGACGCGAACACAAGTTCGTTCGCTTGATTTGTTAGCGTCGCGCTAGTGCTCATACGCTTAAGGATCATGTGCAACATATCATGAGCCTCATTGTTGCGATTTGGGCCTTGGTTATAGGATATATAGACCGGCCCGCATATAAAGAGGCCACATCTCACCTGTCGACCTAAATCTAATTGATCGTACGGATGAATTAGAATAGCCCTACATAGCGAACAATACGAACTGATTTCCCCTCTATTGTATTTGCTGTTGTGTGACTCTCTTGTACGAAACCTATGATTGGTCGGATCGATACTTGACACTCATTTGATAATAATTGGGTCACGTGCGATATGCCCGTAACCTGGAGATGGAGAGAGCAGTCTTTGAGGCCGAGTGTCAATTGTTGTTGGGAACTGTAGTAGGCGCAGACGTTGCAATAGAGATGCTTGTCACGGGCATGCTCCTAAGGTCACCTGATTGTGGCTCCTCACGGACCTGGCGGACCATTCGTAATGGGAATAGCCTCAAACCTCGTCCGTATCAGACCCGTAGATATACTCTGGGCCTTGCGGCCACACTGGCTTCTCCTCTCCTTTCTTCCTTAGCTTTAGATCTTCAATAGAACCAGCCCCGAGGACGAATGGTTGTTTGAAGTTCGATCGAAGAAAAGGAAGAAATCCAAGAATGGCCCGCTCAATTTGCACAGGTCTGGTCCAGAGCCACTAGCTAGTAAAACAATCACGGATTTCATTGAACCACGACCCTGGTATTCATTAAAGATCCACCCACCTCCCTGTCGAATGTACAAGCTTCCAACTATCTGCGAATCTCCGGTCTTGATTTCAGAATTGTTATTTCGCAGTCAGCTCTGCCCTAAAGTTTGGAAAGAAGATTCAGTCATCTTCAGTCTGTAACCATTGATGTCACAGCGTCAGCTTTGCCCTAAAGTTTGGAAAGAAGATTCAGTCATCTTCAGTCTATAACCATTAATGTCAGCTGTGATATCGTATTATCTAGTGAGACTTCGTTCTTCTCTCCCGCAGTTGAACGCTGACCGAAATGAAGAAGATGAACTCGAAGGCAAAACTCTGCAGCTCCGATACCATATATCGAGAAGAGGTGAAATGTACGCGGGTTGTATTCTTCATCAGATTATCGGAGGATACCACGAAGGGAGCTCGAGAACTATTGCATTGAATAGCCTATAACGCCTTAGGAGGGATGTTCTAAGTCTCTTTGAAGCATGGAGAAGGTGCGATCTCAACAGCGCTCGACAAAAGGCGTGACAGGTAATTTTCGGAGAAGGAAAATCACCTTTATGGAAAAGGCAGACGAGCTAAGGAGCGAGTTTGGCTGTGACATTTACGTTTTGGGACGGAGGAACGGAAAGCTCTTTAATTACACATCTAAAGGATCATCTAGAGATGGACCTTCCTGGCCACTCAGCTTGACAGAAGTCGTGAGTAGCGGTCTTTTGATCTAAGGCCTATAATCTAAAAAAAAGTTTAGGATCAGAGTTATTCTAGGCCAGAGAGATATACACCGGCTAGCTTCTTAAAACGAGACACCAAATCTCTGCTCTGTGAAGGCCGGAAGGGACGAGATAATCCTATGGTGAGAACTGAGGACTTTCAGTCTGGAGACTTAACGTGTGCTGGGTGATAGATTGGCTCTTTAGGTTTGAGGACTTAATGCTCATTGGAGAAGCGGAGGATCTACTAGATAGAAAATTATTTAGCCTACGCTGTACATACATTGGATAACGTTAGATGTCGAGGTCTGGGATTGCTCAAAGACTTCTCTTTGAATGCTCATCCTTTACAACTCTAACGATACAAGTTTTGGGATCCAGACTGGCAGTATCTGTCAACGTCGTCTTGGCATCTTCTATATGAAAGACAGTAAGCTGAGGTTCTGCAACCTCAGCGGTAGAAGCCTGTGCTTGCACTGCTCGTAGTGGTCTTTCTTGCCTTCGAATTGCAATTTCAGCTTGTGGTTGAAGTTACGACAATGGGTTGCGGTTCCACTCTCACAGCCACATTTGTTCGCTTAGCGCTTGGAGCCTGCCAAGATTGGAAGTGGCGGCAAGTTGCTCCAAAAATAATTGCCGCATTTTTGCAACAAGCAGCCAATTCTGCTGCCACACCATTACATACTTTGAATAAGCTGCTTGTTTGATACTGTACCAAACCACTTCTAACAAGCAGCCAGTTCTGGTACCACACCACTTCCAACAAGTAGCTATTTTTGCAGTCACACTTTTTGCGTCCCTCGAGCAAGCAGCTATTTTTACTACCACACCTCTTTCAACGGGCAGCAAGCAACTATTTTTGGTTTTGGCAGCCCAAAATGGCTTTCGGTTTCAGTGTCACCTGACGCAAATCACGTGCCATCACAATCACTAGCCGGCTAGAGGTGACCACCCCTCCTGTCGAAGATGTCCGACACTGGCCGGGATTGGACGTGACGTCGGCAGAAATTTTATAGGGAAATGTCTTGATTTTTGATGTATATGGAGATGCTTTGGTTTGAATTAATGGAGGATTATGAATGCTACGACGTTATAGCCCCTCCAATCAACATTTGATTCTGTGATGTGTGGGCATTAACTAGAAGTTCCCAAGGAAATGAGACTCCTTCGTAGGTGGGCGATCGCAAACACCATGAAAATGTGCTGACCAAAAACCAAAGTACCCACTCATACTATTGCCCCACTCCTTTAAGCCAATAACTATGAGGATGTCCGCACTGAAAATGGCTTGCCACCTGCTGACATTTGACTCTTAATGGGCCCGATTTTGAGGCGAGGACAACTGGGTCGTTGGCCCGGTGCTGATTCCCACCATGACGGACAGCTGCACGGTGGACGATAAACCGCTGAAGCTCGACAATGAGTCCCCATCGCTGACTTTAAGCGTAGAAGTGCTGTCGCTCAGATCGAAAAGAACCAAAAGACAGCAAATTCCTGACTTTGGGAGGTTTACGATCCACACTTTCGGATGATAATGTCTATCGCCGTACTTCTGGTCGTCTATCTCCACATCTCTGTTTTTGAAAGTGAAATTCTCTTGCCATCAGCAATCTCGCGAATCTCGCGTGTGAAGCCTCATCTCGTAGCTGATCTCCCACAAACCAAAGCTACTTCGACTCCTAACTCTCCTATCCGGCCCAATTTGTTTAATGTTATGGCGGCATCTCGAGCACTTCAGAATATTGTCTCTACTGAAGGTGATCGATAGGCATAAGTGTCGGTACAACTCCCTTGAGCAACGCCGTCACCGTGTTCGGGGAGAGATTCTTTGTTCATACAACTTGCATCGAAGACTTGGAAGTAGGGAGTGCGAGGAAGAGTAGCCAGTAATGGCGTTGTCCCCTTCTACCTCTTCCTCTCTCCAAACAAGTCACTTGGGACTCGGCCAGGAATTTCGACACGCGCTTCTTCCCTACCTCAAGTCCTACCTAACCTTGTGGCAATTGTACAGAAACGCGAAGAATATTAGAATAGATATAGGGACCTTTAGATATAACTAATACTGTAGAATTTACTTTGTGAAATGATGAAGGCTTTGGTGAAATGAAGATCTTCTCTTTGCGACAAACTCTACAACCGTTTTGGAGTTTTGATCGCTTAACTCTTTGCGTTCCCACTAGAAGAGCTGGAAGGTTCTAGAACATCTCCGGAAGTAGTAAGGTTTCCTTTCCGCCATCATCATCCACCAGATCACTTCTCTCAACACCATCGTCACTTCCCTCTCGTGGTATGGCCTCAACAGCAGATAATGCGGCCTCACGAGCCGCGCGATTCATGGAGCAGACGCGAAACATGTTTCGCGCCATACTTGCGGAGAATGGCATTGCTGATACCAATGACACTATACTGCAGCAGGAGATGGTCATGTTTTTTAAACTTGGTTAGTAGCATTGAGAGGCAATTAGGTTCGAATTAACCGTCTTCAGCCCGTTCACATCGAATCAAGCTGGGCCGTCCTGGTGACTTTGCTGATTGCCCGCTGAGTATCGACGACGACGACGACGGCGGCGAAGATATCAATGGTACTGTTATAAAATCTGCCATCCCTTCGTTACAACGATCTCCCACGTCGCCACCTTCTACATCTCATCGTTCGTCGTTATCACACCCTCTCTCCTCTGCCCCAACCTCTCCGCCGACTTCTTAATCTTCACCACCTTCTCCTCCTCCGACACGGTCTCGAATTTCATCACGGCAGACAAATCCCGATGGATCTGACACCGTCGTGAGCTATGCCGGAATGGATGGACCAAATAAACGGAAGCGCAAACGAAGATTATCTGAAGCGCAGTCGGAGGACTCGAGATGCAAGTCGCAGATCGTCCCCTCAATCGATGGCTTGGGCTTAATCGATTCCGTGGACGAGTCTTGACAACCGGTCGAAATTTCAGCACAAAGATCTCTCTCACAATCGCTGGATATGGCCGTGGAGGGCCGCGCAGCACCAGAAGACGACACGTCAACGCTTGATGTTACGGACGCCCCAGGTCAAATCTCTCAAACAACTCACTTTTTGGAAGGAAGTATGTTGGATATACTACGATTTGAAGATGCAGTGGATGTCATGACATCTGTGCTGCTAAAGGTAGCGAAAATACGTATTCAGGTCGGCAGGTCTGGCTTCCAAATAATAAATATAGGGACCACAACAAACACGGCTGAAATCCAAAAGTATACCGAAAACGACCTTGCAAAGAAAACTTTTAAAAAAGCGATTGAAAGAATTATGAAGTCAGGAGCAGGTAGTGTAGGCATTGGCCTTCAAAAAGCGTGGGAGGAAGCCTTCTACTGGGATATCATCAAGAGACACGCCGAGACCATTGACCCACTATCGCTTGTCACCGGTAGAGGACCTGCTGGCGGATGTACGCTACAGGAAAAGGCTGCAGCGGCTGAATTCATTGCTCTGGTCGGCATCGGAACTTGTGACGAAAATCAGCGAAGATGCCGACAGTGGTGGAAGGATTTGTGTGATATGAAGAATGCTGGTGTGGTAACTATCCTACTCTATCGAGATGCTAAGTTCAACAAGTATTGCAAGTCCTTCCCTAAAAGGAAGCACTCTCCAAGAGAACTAATAGACATTATTGTGTCCTGGGAAAAAGTATATTCTGGCTACATTAGACAGATCGAACTCCGAGCGCTTGAGCAGGCCAAAGGTAACCTGTCAGGCAGGCTAGACCTGCTACATGCATCTATTGCCGAGATACTGAGCATACCAGAATCAGCTTGGGATAATGGATCTAATACGTGGTACTCCGACGAAGAAGAAGCGTCGTATAAGCTTACAAGCAGTTGCATAGCTACCTCAACCGAGAGCAATCCGAAACGACTCACAGAAGATACGTACATAGGATCGGGGACGAATAAGTCGTTCTTTGTATCAATTCGACCTGGCGCCGAGAAACTGGTCAGTGTCTTTCCTATTGTCCCCGTATTCCCAGGCGACCTTTTGGGTATTTTCTCTGGCAAGATTCGATTCTCGGAGCACTGCAATGTTGCGCAAGCCTTTGAGGGACCTATACCAAATCTTTGGTTGGACTATTCACAGGTCACGGGAACCCTGAACCAGATGCAGGTCATTCACTCCGGCGGTGCGGCAAATGTGTGCTTGGAATGGGAAGGTGTCAACGAAAATGTAGAGGCTGGTCCCTGTAAATCATGGAGGGTTCTGGTCTTGGCTATTCGGAAAATTATGCCTTTTGAGCCGCTCATTCGTGCGGCTCCTTCAGAGAAACAGTTCGCACTTCACCAATCCATTGACTATGCGAGGAGGGGCTTCTTGGAAGAGCCTCTCTGATCGCATAACTAGCAACCTAGCATTACGCTCGAGATAATACATAGTTTGTTCATTTGCCCCATTCGCGGCAACTCTCAATATATTCCTTGACTGAATTACTTTGGCTTCCTAACAGAGTAATTAAAAGTTGAATAGAAACGTTCTTAACCTTCCTTTCTTTCGTCTATCATTTTGTATTTATTGCGGCCGCGCATACTCTAAAGTAAAAGCAAAGGAAACATATAGTCAGTAATTAAAATCTCGATGCATCTAGAACAGACTCGATCATGCCATTCGATGTGTAACAAGTTGCAAAGACAGAGTTACAAGATTAAATTTTGATCGTGGCGTAGGACCCTGCATATGTTACGATACGCAACAAAAAACAACAGTCATAATCTCCAGCCTTATATCGAAGATACGTCCAAGCCACAAACGTCCAAGCCACAAACGAGATGTCACATACCCAGCTATCCGGGATGCGATCGATGTGCAACAACCTGATACGTAGTATTTCCTTTTTGATACCGGAATTACTTCTGTAAGCCATGTCTCAGGTGGGGTTTGAATATTTAGGTTTGTTTGCTTCTGCTCGGGAAAGAGTTGTTGCGAGAACCCGGACGTTCAATTGGCAGGGTGCTATGCAAGCAGAAGGCTGGGCGACTGGTAAGACGCAGTTCAGAGAGTAGATGAGATGCCATTGCAGACGGGGAACAAGCAAAAACCCTAACAAGATGATGACCAGAATGGGAAATACCCACTTTTAGTAGCGGGATCCGCTTTCACGAGCCCGACCCCGCGGGTATGTCATAATTGATGATGACATGTAGAGAAATCCCCTCTCACGGGTTGATTCTCAGAAATCCAAGCGTCAGCCTTATCGTCAGCCTCGTCGCCAGCCTCATCTTCACCCCCAGCCCAAGTGTGGTCACAATGTCACTGCTGACAACATACCTTCCCTTCTTGAGTATAAGGATTCGCGAAGATGTAAGCAAGGACGAGAAATCGAAGCCTGTGGACCTATTCGACAACATCCACTCCCGAATGGAATGGAAACAAGAGTCAAAAGCTAGTAAGACTTGGTGATCGCAGAACGACGGTACGTGAGCCTCAATGGGTGCGCTGCAGGGAAACAGTCCTCGTCTGAGTGCCACTTCTTCCTGAATGCTGTCAGTCGCTGCCTGCACGCATCAGCCATGGTCGTCAAGTCTGAGAGCGTTTGATGCAAGGAGCGCTGCATGTTGTCACCTGGCAAGGGGATTCCTGATTGAGAAATCGACGGCCCAGGCATTGCCCGTTCTCCAACAAATCAACGCCTCCGACCTGAAGGCATCGCATGAAAGTGCTCATGCAACTGTGTTAGTGGGATGGATCCTAGAGGTTTTGCAGCTGCGCCATCCGACCCTCCGTTCAAGTATAAGAAGGCAGCACCCTCCCTCCTCTAAACTACTTCCTCCCAGCCTCCTTTCCATTTTTCCAAACACCCTTACCCACTCAATCTCATCGCGAAGATGGCATCTGCAGAATCCGACTTGGTGAGATGCTACGACAATGGACGCGCACTCCATGCCAATATTGGTTTGAAAAGGACTCAGAAGATGTGTGGCAATATGATCGCAGGCTCCAAGTCAGTGAAGAGGCAGGCATCCCCACCGGAGGGTTCTCGAGGTAGGAGGTCCAGATGCAGTATCATGAAGCCTTGCTAATCGTGGAATAGACCGGCCAATTGTGATTGACGATGATATGGATTCGCCCAAACAGACGGCTTCCACTCAGGGACCAATCAACGAGAAGCGCCGAATCATAAAAAGAGCCCCAAAAATGAGAGGATCGCTTCAGACTATTAGCGAACCCCTGGATGACCTTGGCCGATTGAGGGAGCTCGTGCGATCGAGTGAAAATATTGTCGTTATTAGCGGGGCCGACATCTCTGTCAGTGCAGGTTGTGAATTGAAGCCCGTTTGTAAATCCCTTCATCGATACTGATTTAAGTTACCTAGTTCCCACCTTTGAAGATATGCGGAAATCCAAACAGACCTCGTTAGACCGCTCTCTCTACTCCTCTTCCGACGAGATGACCAGCTTCCACTCCACAGTCCGTGATATGTGTGAGCGCCTGCATTCGGATTCGACCGAGCCTTCGCCTTTCCACAAGGTTATGGACGAGCTTGCGCGGACTCGCCCTCATTTTCGGCATTATACACAGAACATTGATTGCGTCGAGCGCCTGTTACCTGATCTTAACGCCAAGACGATACACCTCCATGGTCGAGTTGATCAAGCCCGATGCGGGATATGCAACTGGGTGTGTGAGTATAAGCCACATCTGTTCCAAGGTTCCGATTCACTGTATTGTCAAAGGTGCTTGCAAAGAAGCCAGGCCCGGATATTAAAGGGCAAGCGTTCATTGAAAATTGGCAGGTTGAGACCCAACGTACTTTTATACGGCGAGCCTCACCCAGATGACAAAGAGATTCTGGAAACTGCTAAGCATGATTTGAGAATATGCCCGGAGCTGGTGTTGATTGTTGGCACGAAGCTAGCGATTCCTGGCGCTCGGTCGATAGCCGCAGACTTTTGCGACGCTGCCCGGAGCGTGGGTGGGGCAAGATTTTGGATCAGCAAGGAGGAGCCAATGTGGAGTGTGAAGTCCCTGTGTGACTATGTTCTCATAGGAGATTGCGATAAGGTTATTCCCCTAGATATTTGAAACTGTCTAATTAACGCACGTTTATATCACCACAAGCCATCTTCAACTTCACTGTCGTATATACGCCATCTTCGAGGAACTTGAACGCAATTGAATGCGAACATTACATGCAGAAGCCATTACCACAATTTAAGCATCTGGATGAAAATCATAGGTGTACAATACGACCTCCTCTCTCCCAGCTTCCTCCACCTCAGGCGTACTCGCATAAGCTGACCGGACCATATCAGTCATCTCACGATTGGCACAGACTACGCTCAGTTAGCATATTTCTTGTCCGATTGCAGAACTACCCACCAGAAATCAAAGTACGTGTGAGACGCTGGCCCTGAACTTCTACGTTGGTCAGTTCCTGCGTGAGCGTACTAGTGGCGTTCAAAGCCCCAAATTTCCAGCGTTGACGACCTCTCATTGATTCGCTGGATTTCTCAGGCCAGTCAAGCCCGTGGTGTCGAGCGAACATGGTGTATTGAAAGACCTAGTCCGCAAGGGTTAGCTGTGTGTGCTATGGCACTAGTCAATAGAGCTCACAAATCGACTCCTTGCATTTTTCCAATCAGGCGTCTCCCTGTCGCATCGGTCTGCGTCTTGATCAAGCAGCTTATGCACCATCTTGATAGCCGCGTCCCACGGCTCAATCTCGTCGACCTCCCATAGGAGACTCATCACTTGGGTCCTAGTGGGCCCTTGATCTCGGGCGTTGAGCAATTGCTTAATACATCCTAAATGAGCCGCAATGCCAATCCCCGATGCGAAGAGGATAACATTACCGTAATCCTCGGCCAAGGGTGACTCCCCGTATGGGCCTTCAAGGAAGGCTCTCACCGCCGTGGGTTGCGCCTGGAGGAGCCGAGTGAATCCCTTCCGCCGCTGGATGAGGGCAGTGACGTTCCTGGCCTTGTTGTCCCTGTCCTGATCCCATGATGCTATAAAAAAGGGATGGGGTTCATTGATGGAGAGTACCGATGTAGAAGGAACTCGCAAGAAGACGTATTGGCCCGCGCTAACTTGACGAGGCTTAGCCAGGGTGATTTCAGCCTTTAGCAATCCATTTTCTTCAAAGATCCTGATTTCGGCTCTGTTCCATAGGGAGTTTCCTATTCGAACTGCAATAAGTATGGCGCACAGCGAGCCTGCGATAATAAGGAGGATGATCGATGGTTGTGAAAAGTCAAAGGGGGCGAGATGCAAGAAGATCGCAACGATTATAATGACAGTCAAGGCTATATGGGTGCTTAGAAACAATTCATACGCATGGCGCCGAACGAACGGCAATGAAAATACGCCCAAGACAGCTATGCTAATAGCGGCCTAGAGCATGTTTTCAGCATGGGAACTTTTGACCAGATTTGATTGTGACTTACAGTGAGACCTGCGATGCTTGATGCAGAGGTGAAAGGACGCGTGCCAGAGCGAATTGGACTCAAAGCAGCTGTCAAGTGAACAGCACATTCGACCATAGCAACGACGCTAAGCCATCTGTGAATGAAATTCTTGAACTGCTGTGATATGTGGACGCGTTCAGAGAATACGTTAGGTCTGCCACACACTAAGAGCAAAATCAGATTAATCAAAAAGCTTCACCAGATCGTTTTATTAGCACTGCTCGGCTCTTAGAAATGGCGAGGACTGTGGCATTAATTGCTAGTATAGAGAGAAGCCCAAGTAGATAAAGCGGTGTAGTAATACCCATGTTTCCAAGGTATCGATGAAGTGGACGATCAGAGGCATATTTGCGAGCGAAGAACTTAAGGTGACGGGAGTTGATATAAGGAAGGGAATTGTTTCGTAGGTGGTATTGTAAAAAGCCTAAGATTATGATCCCGAGGAGTACACCTCCGGGGATAACCATAGCGGCAGTTATAATATCCATCGCGACTTAGCCAGGACAGGTAGTCCATTGAGGTTTGAAGATATACTTATAAAGATATACATACAAAGCCTCACGGATATTTATTCTTAGAAACAACGTATAACGTTCATCCCTGCGTCGCGAGACGCACCCCGTGACGAGACAAACCACTGGTACTTTGAATTCAATCGATTATAAATTTGTAAATCCATTGAAATTCCCCGTATTTTTGTGTTGGTCTTATTGTGTGACCACTCCTGAACATTCCAAACCCCTGCTACTCTGAAATTATAATCGTGTCGTCGCCGTCGCGTCTGATTGCGGACGGCGTCAATTCGTAGTATAATAGAACCCCTCGATCTACAGCACTACCACGAGTTCTTGGAACCTTTCAAACTCATAGAACAGTTGGATCTGGATGTTTGAGTCTCGCCACGATGCTGAGAAGTTATCGTTAGTCTTATAGCGGCCGTGTCGCGCTATAAGATGCGGCGTCGCGACATAGGTTGGTACTTCCAATCAAGCGATCAAGGGATCCCTGGTCAACTTCATGGTGGTTACAGTAATCTCCATAAAATTTATTGAAGCTTACGTAATACGACCGGTGGCTGCTAATTAACTTAACTAGGTATGTGGCTACGTTGCTAGGCCTTGCCGAAAAATTCCCGCTTTCCCCCGATATTCCGAATTGCACGTGCCCTGAAAGTGCTACCTGATAACCGGATATATGTTTTACCGAATTCGAGAATGGAGCAGGCTAATTCCGGCGTCCGCTCATCCACCGTCGAAGACTCTACAGCTAATTACAATAGAGGACCAAATTTGCCGTATCAACGCACAGCTTACCCAAAACATAGCCAGCTGTAAGTTCCAAGGTGACTAAGGACCTACTAAGGACCTACTGATGACTAAACAGCTAATACTGCCTATTTTTCTACGCGTGCAATACGCCGCCGACGACTGAACGTTCTCTTTGGATCTGCAAAAGCCGCATCGAATGGTAATGGCCGATCCAAAGCCTTCACCCCTCCGATATCAATTACTTTATATGATAAATATATACTAATTGAGCCCCGGAAACACGCACACTAGGCCATCAAGCTGAGCATTCTTAGTTGCAAAGAAAGCATGCAAATCTAAGAGGACAAAAGTGTATTGCTAACATGGCTGAAATGAGCGCGAGTCTGTGAACTGTTACAGATACAGTTCGTCACAGCCGTCGCGAACCACTGCTGTAAAGGAACAGCAGTGTAGGGAGTGCGGGCGGAAGGTAACCTCGATACTGGACATTGCGGCGACTGTCGAACCCTGATCAAGTGGGGAGTGAGACTTAGGAGAGCGCCGATAGGGCTTGGAGTGTAGTCTATATTAGCGGGTAGACCTCTACGAAAGGTTGTGCTTGCGCTTCTTTTACATTGGGCCGTTGTGAGATAAGGACGGCCGTTTCCGCTTTATAGGACGTGGTTCTTCATCATCATCGTCCAAGTCGGTGTTGTTAAACTCGTACTCATCGTCGCTGTCACCATCACTACGACCCCGCCTCGTCATGACTTAAAGCATGAGGGGCGCGTCTACCCGCACCTAGGTGGGTTTCGGGGAGACCCCATTCTAGTGTAGCTGGGAACATCTCTCTCGCCAACCCGTACGTCTAGACTACGGGGGTCAGAAATAGTGGACCTGCTTTTGATGTCATGGGCAGGCGAGCGGGCCCAGAAGGATTCAATGTCAGGAATGGGATGGGATTTAGTTGTGGAAACAACCCGGGCAGTCACCAAGCTTCGGAGTGCTGGCTTTAGCCTGAAATTTAATAGTTGGCATGCTGAAAATTTAGCGACCGACAGCAACACAATATTGAAAGTCGCCAAAGCGACATCACAAATACACCAAAGCCGTTCACAAATTGATCGCAAGATTCGCCTCCGTGTTGCATTTATTGTCATCATTCGTGTCACTCGTGTCTTCCACTTCCCAATGCCACAAACATTCCATGTTCAGCCTCGACAATCTCCATAGCCTCTTCTGATCTCTGCTACTACAAAATGACATTTCTTGCCATACAAAGTGGATACTCAAACTACCTGCGCTCTTAGGCCCCGCTCAAATGATAGATGTCTGCTTTGGATAACCCGCTTCCTTCGACCGTACCTGCCTCCCGCGTTGGGACTGGCCGACAGATACGGCCCTTTTTAGACGTTTGTCACAGCAGACGCCAAAGGACAAGTAGACACACAGAGCTCGAGCTGCTGCCTGTCCATCTGCGGGAAGAAGCCTACTCGCCCCTAGGCCGGACCATGTTCCAGCGCGTACGTATTGCAGGCCGAGTCCTGCCGGGGCACTTGCCAAAGATCCACTCCCAAGACTTGCCCTCTTTCTTGTATGCTAGCAAGCGCTGCTCGTCTAGGTCCGACCATCGGCTATGCTTGCTCGTCCTCGCTCGAACATCCGTCATCGTTGCTGCTAGACTCGGGATCGCTGTCGCTCAAACTACTATCGTCATCGTTGATTGACGGCTTACTCCTTCGCGATGCAAGAGCCCCGGCATCAACGGCTCTGACATCCTGGGGTCGGGTACGCGTCGTATTTCTGTGGATACGGCCTACCCCTGCAGTCGACACAGTCCCTCCGCCGGGAGAGGGTTGGGACGAGGTATGCCGGCTAAAGCCAGTCAAGAGGAACGAATGTTTCTCTATCGGCTTGATAGTGAAGTCGTCGATCTTCCCCACATGGCCGATGCTCTCGATGAGCCGAGTAACCTGGCTGAAAGAGACTCCTCGCCCGTCACAGCCGTCCCGGATGACTGCTGTGAAGGAATAGTAGTATTAGTAGTATGGGGAGTGCGGACGGAACGTAACCTCGGTTAAGGTCGGTAGGGTGTTACTAGATGATCCGCCTAAGTTGCTGCAGTCAGATGGTATCTCTGTATCCATGGTCTGTGCCGACGAAGGCAATCGACCCTCGGTACTAGATACTGTGGTGACTCTCGAACCCTGATTATGGGGGGAGTGAGACTTGGGAGAGCGCCGATGGGGCTTGGAGTGTAGTCTATGTTGGCGGGTAGACCTCTGCTTAAGACCGTGCTTGGGCTTCTTGTGCATTGAGCCGTCTTGAGACGAGAACGGCCGTTTCCGCTTCATAGGACGTAGTTCCTCGTCATGCTCATCCGATTCGATATTGTTGAGCTCGTCGGCGCTATGACTGTCGCATACCGCCTCGTCATGACTTGTCGCTGGTGATGGATCGCGGTTAGGGAGCCGCTGCTGTGCCCTTTGCATTGGAGCCGTGGAGTCTGCCTCCCAATCCAGCAAATCGACGTCCGCTTGCGCGGGGTCGATTGCTTCCATACCCAGGATGACGCTGTTTTTACAGAGAGGTCTGCACTTCCCGACAGAGGCGCCCTGGAGGCTTGGAGGATGTTCGCTCTTGGAGGATGCATCATTGTCTTTGTCCTCCTCCTGCTGCTGCTGCTCCCTCTCATTAACGGGATCGGCATTGCGTGCAGGGCACACTAGCCCGCGTTCGTCTGCTACGCCTCGACCGGTATGAAGACGACCCTCTTGACTGAGCTGGGTCTCTGGCGACGCTCTGGCACAAAGTGAGGGCGGGCTCGAAGAGGAGGTCGTGGCCTCGGATCTGGCGTGGCGCGATCCTTCCGTACTAATGCTATCGTACAATGGCTCGCTCGAGAGGTGCGAAGAAGGGGTATGAGGATATGTGGAGTTTGACGTCGAAGCTCCTTGTTCCGCAAGCGGCAAGCGCGGCGCCGCCTCGGGGAAGTCATCAATATCGTGCCACCCATCGGAACTGCAAGGAGGGGCCGGAGTTGTCGAGTCGATGGCTATCTCTGGGCTATCGAAATGGCCCGCGCCTGGTGCCGCTACACTTTCGGCGCGAAGAGCATTGTCATTGACTTCGGCTTCGGAGGTACCCGAATCGTCATTTCCTAGCAGGAAAATTGGGTCTTCTACACCGCGTCAGAAAAAACTGGCCGTCTATTCCCACAACAGAAGGTGTAGTGTGCGCGCTTACCTAGACTCCCGCCTGAGTCATCGCTTTGTGCTGACCTGCTCTGGTCGACAGAGCCGCCCCTCTCATCTGCAGCTGTATCCTCAACTCCGCCCGTCTTGTCTAGGCCTCGAACCCCCGTTATAAAGCCCTGCGCTTGTAGCTTGGTAAGTAGCAATTCTTCGATTGTGGGGAGGTCTCGGTCGTCGTCGGTTTCGTTATTATTTGCTTTGTCGCTGCCACCGTGAACAGTGCCGGTGCCTGGTTAGATTCCCACAAGTCAGCCACTGTCGCTACAAGCCAATAATCTCTATCATATACGTCGAATTTCGGGACTGTAGCCCCCGTCTGTAGCTGCTGCCCGCGGGGCGCTGAGTGATGCACCACTCGACATGATGTGCTGGAGCTTGTTGAGGATGCTGACTTGTTCCGGGGCAGGTTTGTGGCGGGTTGCTGCACTCTTAGAGCGCGCAGGAGTTGGCTTGTAGGTATACGGTTTGAAGGCAAGAGTGGCCATCTGGAGCGCGTGGAAATGATTGAGAGTAGTTGAGAAGTTCTCTGCCGGCTGCTGGCTGTGCAACTGGACTGCAAAAGGAGAAATCAACGGGTTCATGTAGACTTCTCGCACTGCCCTCGCAGAACCGGAATATGCTGTGGCCCGCCGTACACGCCCGCTATGCCAGGCTTCCCCCTCTTCTGACGCCGTCTCCGTGAAACAGTACCTCGGCGTTTATGCAACCCCTCTCGTGCAGAGAGGTCTGCCGCAGCTGCAAGGCCCTGTTACCGTCAATCCTGCGCTCTCCTACCGGAATATGCCCATCCGCAGCCGTTATCCCACTTCGCTGTGCACCACGATCGGCCGATCTCAGTATCATCTCTCGATCGTCGGCGACGCCGTGAAAAGCTGAGCAGGAAGGAGCGACGATCATCGTACGAGGAGAGGGGGCGTATGACTTCGGATATTGCCCCCTCAGCCCGTCCGAAGGCTTCAGACAGACTGGTAGACTGGCACATTCCAGAGCTTTCCCGTCGTCCGGCGTCTCAGCTGCCAATCCTGCAGCTGGCGCGGTCCAATTGGCAGATCCTCCAAGGAAATACTCCTGGAAGAGCCCTCGTGATGATCCTGCCGCCTCGAATCAGCCCAGGGCCACGCAATCAAGACGAATGCCACATGTGCTGCGGCAAGGGGGAAACTCACCAGGAAGCTCTCGACGCGTCATCCACCTGCGGCACCTGGGGCACAGCCAGGTAGAAGCCAGGCCGCATCGTCGTGAGGCATTTCTGCGACTGGTCATCGTGCTGCAACGAGGGCAGGCCGTGTTCCACGGCCTCTCAGCCTCTGGAGCGCGCTGCAGTGAGGGGCGGTGATAGTGCGACGACGAGGCAGATTGCGAGAGGGTCTGGACGCTGTCGAGCTCGTAACTCGGCCAATGCGAGGCGCACCTGTGAGGGGATTCGCATCATAGCTGCTCAGTAGCATCGAAGCTGTAGGGGCGATCGCGAATTCTGGTTGAAGCTGCCCCGCACGTCGCTGGCGCGGTCTTCTCAGCTGTGGCGTGGCCGATCAGGGAAGCCTGGCGGGAAGCGGTAGGATTCTAGGCAGAAGGGCCGAATGCGCGTGAAGCGCGAGCACCGAGCGTCGCGAAGGTGAAGACTTGGTGGTTGTTGGAAGGAAGGAAGGATGGAAAGGAGCGAGCGATGGAGGACGCGACGTTCTTATACCCCGCGAAAGCGACGCCCGGCCCGTGCGCACGCCTTGCCCGATGCGGGGGGTCGCGGTTTCCTGATGCGGGCTTGCCGTCTGGTCGTCTACTAAATTTTTTATAAGTTAAATTCTGAAGAGCTAGATATATCTTTTTCTATTTTACAAGTTCGTACATTAAGGCCAGCTTCTCCGCAAGTGCCACAGCGCCGTCTAGACGGTTGTCACTCAACCCGATTACCCCTCTCCGCACGTAAGTCGCGTCGTACCTGCTCATCTACCTCTTGCTGAGATAAAATACCATGTGAATCCTCTATTATAAGTGCACCTCCTTCACGGACACGGGTCTTTTTAGCCCTACGACGCTTGCTAAGCGCCTCATTCGCTACTCGAAGTGTACGTATCTCCTCTGTTAAAAGGGTATTCTGGCGAGCTAATCACTCAGTAGCCTTTGCTATCGCAAGGACTATCTCAAAAAGAGGTGTTGGCGAGCTTCCTTGGTGACGGGCAATCCTTTGCTTCACAAGAGCTGTCTGTGAAAGGGCCTCGGTAGAGTTGTGAGGTGTTTGGGAGACCCAAGGGTCGGCGTCGGC
>MU253958.1:0-46469 GCA_019669825.1 Calycina marina | reverse complement strand
TTCCTATACCAACCCGACGTTGCTTCTACTCGAGAAGATCTTAGTTGAGTATTCCACGCCTGAATACTAACCGAGAAGTCCCAGAACGTTACACAGAAGCTTTGAGAGACGGGAGGCAACACGTGTTACATTTCAATTATTTATGGCCAACGTTTTGAAAACTGTGATTATATGTTACCACAGTTTGCTCAAATCGAGACTTTGCATATCCCACTGCAACCCCTTCATTTATATCAGGATGTCATGGGACTCGACTGCTTATAGTGTGTCGTTACAGCGCCGAAATCGTACAGATTATGTCTTAGAGACATCTTCGAATACAACATATCACAATTTGCAAGAAAAGGTTGCATACTGCCCATGCTCTTCAGTTGTGAGAAGCTACCGAGGAGTACGTTTGATATCTTCAGAAGTGGTATTCGTGTCTATCCCAATCTCATTGTTATCAAAATAACAACGCATTCCCGCTGACACGCCAAGTAACTCCAGAGTCATCTACCAATGCACCACTGCCCCATCATCCCTCAAGCACACCATCCGTGGAAGTTGTGTATGCAGCCCCTCTAGGCATCAGCATCACCTGATAGCCATGGCAGCACCTCCGTTTCCAAAAACCAACATCCCATGTTTACCCTTGACGATCTCCCCCTTCTCCTCTCCCCTGCCCCCATGGCAACCAGCACCTAAATCCCTTATCTTGCCTACGCCTATATCATAAAGCACACCATGGACGTCCAGACCCCTCTCCTTCATCGCTTCTTCAACGACAAACATACTCTTCAAGACCTCAACACCCTTCTCAACATTCAACTCCGCCAATCTTACCGCTCGCGCACTATCATCCTTGATCCCCTGTAGTTCCTCTTCATGTTGTTTGCGTGCGGTCTTGAGTGGTGTAAGCCATGTATCCAGCACACCACCGATACGGCCGTTGGAGAGCGCGGCAGCGGCGCCTCCGCAGCAAGTATGGCCGCAGAGAACAATGTGGGAGACTTTCAGTTGTATGACAGCGTATTCGATGACGGCGGAGACGGAGATGTCGGTTGGTGAGACGACATTGGCAATGTTCCGGTGCACAAAGACGTCACCGGGTTGTAGGCCTAGGAGTGTGGTTTCGGGGACACGGGAGTCGGAGCAGCCGATCCAGACTGTATATGTCAGTACAAGTAATTTTCGGTGTTCATTGAGTGCACGTACGTATAGATGGAGTCTGGCCTTTGGTCTGTTTAGCGAAGAATGTGGGGTTTTGGTGGCATTTGTAGCCTGCCCATGCGGCATTGGAACTCAAGGCATAGTGAAATGAATCTGCTGTGTACCGCAAATATTGTTAGCTTTGCACCTTTGTTGTGAGACGTGGATGTGCTGAGTATAACCCGACCTGCCAGAACAAGCTTTCGCCTGTGCTGTGGTTCGGGCCGGAGTGTGCGGGTTGTGACATACCGGCCATATTTGGTTGAAGAAATGCGATGTTTTCAGGGGAGAGATATGTCTTCCCTTCGGAATGAATAGGAAAGCAAAGGCAAACAAGGATGTCTAGGAAATATGGAAGATGTGCGAAGGCTAGGAGCGCAGGAACGGTGAGGTTGAGGTTGAGCTCGAGGTCTTGCTGTACAGCTGCTGCAACGTCGATCCCCGCGATTCGGTAAATAGCTAGCTGTTTAGATAAATAATATGGCAGGGGTGGCTGTAAATGGGATTGAGTGCTCCTTCTCTACAGAAGATGGGAATGCGAATGCAGTGAAAATGATTGGTATGAAGAGCGAAGTGAGCTGATGTTTGGCAGAAAAGAACAGACGAGACGGCGGCAGCTTATGAAGAAGTGAAGGACGGCCGCTTGTTACACGAACGCCCGGGCTCATGGGAAGATAAAACGATTCATGATACAGGGAGATGATACCCACGGCACTTGCGTACATGTATGGCAGAACTCGTTGGCCGATAGAGGCAAAGCTTGATGAATGTCGTGCACACCGACAGCGTTGGGGATCCCTTGAATCTACCCAGAGCCAGCGTTTGCAACGCCAAAAGCGTGGGATGACTGAAGACTTTTCGCTTCGTGAAATGATAGAAAAAGATTTTGGCTGAGGGCTGGAAAAGCAAAGGGCAAGGATCTTCGATGTTTGATCGAGACAAGACTAGTGGAGATCGACGAAGTGACACCGCGGTTGTTTGGACGTCAAGGATCGACATCCGATTTGCAAATGCCTCTCCAATCAATACTGGAGATATGCCCCTATGCAGAAACTTCAAGACAGTGAAAGATATGAACGATCAGATACAGCCCCTCGATATGAAGAGAGACAGACAGATAGAACAAGGATAAATCTAACTCAAGGAAGATCGTGTCATATTGAGGATCAAAAAGAGTATGGTATCATCCGGCTTCATTACTGCGCTTCCTTTCCTAGCTACAGCCCATGCCATGTCACAATATCATAAAAAACGCCAGCCGGTCCAATTTTGTTCACACGCAAAAGCCATCACCTAGATCTTGATAGCACTCTCAAGAGCCTTGCGCTTCTTCTCGGTGCGAGCATTGGCCTTGGCACCCATGATACCACCTCCCCAATGTCTCTTGGCCTCCTCGTACTTCTCAGAATAACCCTCCTTAATGGCAGAAATCAACTTGGAGTGCTCCGACTTGTCCTCAGAGCGGACCTCGGTTAGGGCGAGAACAGCAGCGGTCTTCTTATGGACGACCGTGCCGAGTCTGGCCTTACCCTTGATAATAGCGTATGGGACACCCATCTTGCGGCACAAGGCTGGGAGGAAGATAACCAGTTCGATAGGATCAACATCGTTCGGGATGAGGACCAACGAAGCCTTCTTGTTCTCAATCAGACCGACGACGTGGTTGAGACCGTACTTGGCGGCGTATGGCTTCTTGCTGACATCCTCCTTCTTCTTGCCCTCTTTGATGGCGGTGGCCTCTTTCAACAGACGCTCTTTCTTCTCAGTCTTGCTCTCGGGGCGGTACTTGTTGAAGAGCTTGAAAGTTTGGGCGGCGGTGTTACGGTCAAGGACGTTTTGGAACTGGGCGATTGCGGGTGGGACCTTAAGACGGAGATTCAAGATCTTCTTTTGGCGTTGGAGGCGTACATACTCAGGCCACTTCACCATACGGGACAGATTGCGGTTGGGCTGGATGTCTTGACCGATACCATAGTTGCGGGTGCGCTTCTCAATGAGAGGGTTCTGCGGAGCGTTAGCTTTCACCAGCTGTGTTATAAGGATGAATGCGTACTTTTGGGGCCTTTTTGGATCCTGTACCAGCCTTGGATTGGGGGAACGGCGCTGGGGCAGCTTTCTTTCCGGACTTTGGAGGCTATCATTGAGAAAAGAAGAGATCAGCGAATGTGTTCACTAATTCTTCTCTGAACTCTAAAGAGACTACAGCCTAGCATTTCTGCGCAGGACTGAAGCTCAAGCCAAATCATCGTCAACATCCTCAGATAGTTGATGAAACACGCATCTCGGCGGGCGATTGCTCGTAAAGATACGAGAGCGGTATGGCGAACAAGTCATACCACTGCATTGTTGAGAAGGTATTATTGACCTACCATGATGAATCAAGGACGCTGAAATAAGTGCGGCGATTGTCGTGAAAAGTTGTCGATTGGGGAGGGAAAAAGATTTTAGGCTCGAAATTCTGATGTGGGAATCGACGGCAATATTGTGGGCTTTTAGCGTGCCAAGCTAAACATGTGACCTCTTACGTAAAATTTGAGCCTCAGGCAAAAATAAACAAATGTGAGAATAAGGTCCAAGTCTGGAAGTGATATATAGCACGAAGTAGTAGTAATAAAATATGGCGCCGTCAATATGTGCTATATGTGAGGTCGTTCGGGCCCTTATAATACGACCCAAAAACCACCAGAAACTCTGCAAAGCCTGCTTCATAGCCATATTCGAAGCAGAAATCCACCATACCATAACCACAACTTCCCTCTTCTCTCCTGGAGATCGAATAGCCATAGGCGCATCAGGTGGAAAGGACTCTACCGTGTTAGCCTCCGTCCTCAAAACCCTCAATGAGCGCCATAACTACGGTCTCGACTTAGTTCTGCTGTCCATAGACGAAGGAATCAAAGGCTACCGGGACGACTCCCTCGAAACGGTCAAGCGGAACGCTGTACAATACGACATGCCACTCAAGATCGTAGGATATGACGAGCTATATGGCTGGACTATGGACCAGGTCGTGGAAGTTATAGGCAAGAAAGGAAACTGCACATACTGTGGGGTGTTTCGGCGACAGGCACTAGATAGAGGGGCAAAGATGCTGGGAATCAACCATGTGGTGACAGGACATAACGCAGATGATGTGGCAGAGACGATATTAATGAATCTACTGCGAGGAGATCTGCCGCGGCTTGCTCGAAGTACGAGTATCATGACAGGAGATGAGTCGAGCGAAGTGCGGAGGAGCAAGCCATTGAAATATGCATATGAGAAGGAGATTGTGCTCTATGCGCATCACAAGAAGCTTGACTACTTCACGACGGAGTGTTTATACAGTCCAGAGGCGTTCCGAGGAAGCGCCAGGAGTCTGATCAAGAATCTGGAGAGAGTAAGGCCAAGTGCGATCCTGGATTTGGTGCGTAGCGGAGAGGACATGGCGAGGTTAGTCCCGGAAGCGGTCACCGGAATAAGCCAGTGTAAGATCCAAAAGGTCTCGTTGTCAAGCGCTGATGACGAGGATACTTCTGGTTGTGGCACGAATGGCAGAAGTGGTGGGGGAGAGATGGCGGATATGGAGAAGAAACTTCAAGCGGATGAAGATGCCGTTGGAAGAGAAGTGGATGTCACTGCTAAAACAAGCAGCGACAATGATGGACTGCATACTGATGCTGTGCTTCTGAAGCTGGGAAAGAAGACTGGTCCCAAGACTAAGATGGTCAAGAAGCTCACGCGGCAGACTCTGGGAACATGTCGAGTTTGCGGATACATGTCAAGTCAGGAGATATGTAAAGCCTGCACGCTTCTAGAAGGCTTGAACAAGAACCGTCCAAAGATGGAGATTGAGATAGACATAAAAGATGAGGAAAGCTCCATACCTCGAATAAAAATGGAAGGGGTCGTGCAAGCTGGAGGATAGATATACCAGATAGAATCGAATCCGTTATAGCCAGTTGGCACCAATGTCTGCAATGCTGTAACCCGATGACTTGCGCTTCTCCGCAACATATGCCGCCTTCTATTTCGACGCTAGTTGGGTATGGCTAGGACGTATCAAGCCCAGGGGTACGAGGTATGGGAGGTGGTGAAATTACGTGGGCTCCTAGATCACTTACTCGGCATCCATTATGAAATAGCAAGGAGTTGTATAGCGTAAAGAAGCAGGTCCCTTCGGTATACTGTTACGGCTGGCATACCGGTTGATACTGTCGAAGGCTCAAGTGGCAAAGGGGAGTAGAAGCCAATTAATTGTATTTGGACCAGTAGCTAGGCTGCGAATCGAGAAAAAAAGACAAAGAAAAGGAAAAAGAGAGTTCAGGACGGAGCTTCGACGTAAGGTCATGTCAGTCTCGCTAAGGCGCGCTAGTCTTACCAACCCGTGTTCCCGTGGTGTGGGGGATGGTCGTTAAGGGTCGTAACACATACTATGCAATACTGTTATTCCATAACTAGTGCTTTTCTGTAACAAGTGTTACTGTTATATCCATGGAACTGCGTTTGCGTATAATTCAGCTGCATCAAGCTGACGGTGCAATGCGTGCGAGAAAGTACTGGCGGCTTGAATTACAGATCGGGCTTGTAATGTTATATGGCATTGTAGGAACCAACCAGGAATTTTGTACTTGTGCCGGTAGTATAGCAACTAGAACCATAGCGTCAGACTGGTTAAGCAGATCATATTGTTCTTCTGACTTGCAAGATCTGTAAGCTAAAAGACGCATTGTACCAAATGCTGCCAGATTCAAGATACTGAAAAGTGGGCGGGATAAGGGCTCGTTTTGATAGTCAACACAAGCTGCGATTCCACATTGTCCTTATTTCGTCCTTTTGAGACCGGGAGACGAACGAATGTTTCATTTGATCGCCCAATGTCGATGGATTTCCGGATGAGTCGTAGTTTGGACCTGCAGCTATTAGCAATGCTCATTGCACCGAACCAGAAGACGAGACGGTGTCCCTTATCGCAAATGGGCTTGTCTCAGTGCAAATTTCCGTTGTTCCACACCTTCTGGGTTGAAAACTTATCCATTTGTACCATACCAGCGACCCCCCCCCTCACTCGATATAGCGCTTGTAGAGGTCGTGGGCACAGGCTCGGATGAGACTGGATTGGGTTAGGGGCCTTTGTGGTTTGCGGAGTCGATCTCGCGGCAGAAGGTGAGGAAGTCAAGTGTAACGTTCTCAACTCTCTGCCAATTGTTAGAGCTTCCGGGAAAGTGATACTTAGCTGAACTTGTCCCCAAGGGACTAAGTGACGTCGGGTCGGTATAGGAATGAAGAGGCAAGTATCAATCGAAGTGAGTCACGTGGAAGTGATTCCGTTACAAATGTTGCAAACTGTAAGGTAAACAAAACTATATTAATTTGAGCACGATTCTCAAGCTATAGAAACTACAGAGACTATATACTAGGAGATTCCATATGGCGCCTCAGGACCCCTCGCAGGTCCATCGAGGTTCATCACGTGATACTAGCCATCCGGTAATTCCTTGGCTCGCTTCCTCCCGTAGGTAAGCGACCAGTAGTATATACGAGATGCGCCTCCCAAAGTTCTTCTATGATCTTCATCATTGAGCCTAAGGTCCTTGGTCACGTGATCTGGATTGTGACATCAAGCTTCTAGTAGAAGTCCTCGAAGCTGGCGTAGTCCGTGTGGTAGCTGGATGGGCCGGCGAGGCTTTTAGTGGTTGGCGTGAGAGGCAAAATTTGGTATAGTCTGATGGGAAGTTGTAGTGTTGTAGGTTGAGGCTAATTTGGTGACCGAAAGCATAACATGGCTTCAAAATGATGTGAAAGGACGTTGGCATTAGACGGTAATCGAATCTTCTTGTACTTAGATAGCCTCTGTAGATTCAAACACATGTAATTGACCACAAACCCTGACAGGCGTTGTCTGCTTGAGAGTCCCACGAGAATTTGCGATCCTTATGAGTAAGCTCCGTAAGAGGACGTTATGAGGCTCGGAAGTTTCTTCATAAAACGACGATACAAGTTCCCAAATCGAAGGAACCCTCGCACAACTTTCATGGATGTAGGAGCTTCCCAATTGGCAATAGCCTTGACCTTTTCTGGATTCATCTGTAGGCGTTGCCTGCTTCAAGAATAGACCCTCAAGATACTTTGTCTCTTGAACTTCAAGCTCGCATTTGTCAACATCGATTTGCAATCCAGCTTCTTGAAGGCGTTGTAACACTTTACAAATAGGGAATTGTTAGCCTTTCATTCCGGATGAACAAATCAATATATCGTCGACGTTTGCAGAGCAAAGTTCGTATAAGCAAACTCGCAGCGCCTAGTTAATGTGTTTCTTAGACGTACCAGAGGTGGTGTTTGCGAGTCCAAATGGCGTAACCATCTATTTATACAAGCCATAACGGGTTCATAAAGCCGTTTTCCATTTGTTCTCTTTAGCGATCGGCCGGGCCAAGGCACTGGGCTGAATCCTTTATCGTCCGAACACACAGCTCTTCTTTATTAGAGCCTACAAGCAGAGGAAAACCCCTCTCACTTTCAACTGTAGCCTCCCTGACCGGCGGGGGAGGCATTTTTATGTAATAACAGAAGACATACGAGCCCTCCTGGCTCGCTCCACTGACTTGCTTTCTGGCGTATTCTTGTATGTGGATCACTAGCTTAGCACGTGTGAGGGTTAGAGCCCACTTAGGTGCTCGGGCCAAGGCCCTCGCTAAGCAGTGCTGTCAAGCGGAGGAACGCCAAGAACGCCAGAGTGGCATTATCATGAGGCATACTATTCTATACCATTCTATACCATTCTATACTATTCTATACTATTCTATACTATTCTATACCATTCTATACCATTCTATACCATCCTATACTTTTCCTTTGTATTCGTCAGAAGATAACTACTCTAGAATATTCGGTGGATCTAATGTACATAGATAAGTAGGGAGGGAATCCGCACTATGCTGGTTCCCTATGCACTTCTTAATTGAATTTCAGAACCCATAACCTTTTGAGCTATTCGAGGTTTGGCCTCTCACAGCACGTCCTAATACCCCTCGGGAGGTCTCCACAAAGGACGAAAATAATCATCATCATCATGTCCCTCAGCATGACTATTGTTGGTGGCGCGCTGGCCTTGTTGTGGTCGACTAGAATGCCTATGTCCAGTGGTGGCTACGGTTGTTTGTGTAGGTTCCCATCCAATTTCTTCAGCGGGTGGCTGGTTAGTGTGATGGGAAACTAGTCTGTGATGTCAGGTGACCCTGCGTCTTAGCGTGTGCCGCAGTGCATATATTCAGAGTTTGCTTTGCAACTCTAGCCTCTTTGCAGATATTTTTACTCTCAATACAAGACCTTACTCTGTACTCCCTTGATATTTAATGGGCCGCGTATAATGATTCTTACGAGCTATGTGATTCAGATAAGAGTCCCATGTCTTGATTTCTTGCCTTGGGTTGCAGTCTCCCTGTTGCTATTACAAATTGAGCCACTGCTCGATATATTCTGAATACGTGACCAAGCTGCGTTGCATCTGGAATACATGCAACAGAGCAAGGATGGCAGGGAAGAGAACGAGAACAAGAACGAGAGTGGGAGTGAGGAAGAGGAGATGGAGGAGAAAGAGGATAGATGCAACTTTGTTAGACAGACACTAGTGATCTTCTATTTTGAACCTGGCACAAAGGAACCTACCTGTAATATTAGGATAGCTTATGGCCTAATTGGAGAAGCTTAGTAATAAAACAAAAGCACCATATTTGTCAGGGGCTTGTAGTCAATTACACATAGTTGAAGCTACAGAGGCTATCTAATGCCTATGTCCTTGCTAACCTGTATACATAATGTGCAGGTTCTAGAAGTTTCTGTCAAGTGGCGTTTCCTGCAGCTCTATAACCGCATACGTCGCTGGAGCACTCCAAGACTACTTCACGGATGTAACCCTTGACAATTTTCAGAATATAGGGGCGGCTTCCTGCATTACAAGTCGGTCTCTCACCTCTCGACTAATTGCAGCTTTCAAATAGCCTTTGCGAATTTGGTCATCCCATTTCCATCCCTGTGCTTCAAGAAGTGTTTCATCGAATTCGCGAAGGAATTCTGAAAAGACCTTGTTCTTTTGACGGATTCTGTTGATCTTAAAGTGCTTTACTCTGCTTCTGCGGGTCGGCAAAGGCTGTGTCTAATTGCTTCAGGAACTTGCTGACCGTGAACACGTTCGTGTCTTTTGAAGATTCCATCCATGGATAGATACGTCCTGCTGCTTTGCTTGAGATGCCTCCGAAGGCATACCAAATGCACTCCTTTTCTGATCCAATAGCTTGCTTATAGATTTCAAGCTCAGCCTCCAGGAAGCCTTTTAATTGCGAGAAAATATCTTCATCGTCGCCGGAGAACTGCATGGAGAGTGTGAGCGAATGATTCGGTTTCTTGTTTGAGCCATGCATCATCGCAGTCAAGGTCAGAGATAAACAAAAACCTTGGATCTAACATCAAGCAGCTACGATTATGGTCGGCGCGAACGTGAAGCATTCCGAGGTCATGAAATTCGGCTGGGTGGTCTAATGCCTTGCGGACATAAGAACAACAATCATCATGGTTGGCCCCGTTGAGGTCTGGAAGATGGAAGTTTGGCACGGCTGAGTAGTCGTTTGGGAAATCTTCCAAGAACGGACATGCACTGCGAAACTTCACCAAATCTTTGATCGAGAGCAGTTTTGCTTCTTGGTGGGAGAAGCTCGTTAGTCTATCTACAGATCTCTCCATCAGCGTAAGCTTCCGTAAAGGCGTCTCAACCAGAAGTAGCTTGTCCAGGTTGGGGTTTTCCTTATAATAGGGTGCTTATATGGAGAATCTATTCAGGTCTTGCAAGTACTGTACCATCTGATCGAGATATGGAAGGAGGACTCGGTATTCTCCTGTGTCATGTGAGTCTTCCAGCTCCAGGACCTCAAATTGTGCGACCTGGCTAGTTGTAATTGCCTTGAAGAACCATTCAGTCGAGAAGTATGAGATATAGAGGTGGCGAAGCTTCGAGGATCCTCAAGGCATATAAGGGCTAGTGAGCCAGAAATTAGACCCGTACTGATCGTCGAATTCCAAGCTCTCGGAACGCGGGAATTGAGTATCTCTAGCGTTGCGGTCACTTATCTTAGTCCTGTGCATCCGTACATGAAATTGATCTGATTCTTGTTGCCATGATGTTGTGTTTTGTCTGCTTTTTCCACATCTTTGCGGAACAGAACGAACGTATGATATCTCAGGCTTGGAAGGAGACCCTGGGGTACCTTTCCAATATCATATTGAGGAACCTTGTGGATGTTGCTGTGAGGGGTGGTGTAAGGGTTGGGACGCATATGGGTGCTCGGGCCAAGGCGCTCGCTCTGCACTGATTCCAGACCAAGTGGGCAAGAACGGACCAGACTGGCATTATCCCAAAACCTCGTATTCCATACAATTCTATACTTTTCCTTGTATTTGTCAGAAGACTGCTTCTCTAGAAGATTCGGTGGATATTATACATGTAGATAAATAGTGAATCTGCCTTATGCAGATTCCTCATACACTTCTTAATTGAATTTTTGAACCCGTAACCTTTTGAGCTATTCGAGGTTTGGCCTCTCACAGGTGGACCCCTTCTTGAAATTCAGTCTGCTGACACACGGTCATCTGATCTGAACCATGTGTTTATTTATCTTCATTCTCGAATCCTTTCCCTTCTTTAGCTTTTAGCACTTTGAATATACGCTTTCTTGTGCTCATTTATCATTACATCAAGCCCGTCACAGTTGCGAACCGCTCGCTCGTATTTTGGTCCCTCATAACTCTCCAACAACCAAAGTAAGCAGCTACAACCCGTTGAGGACCTTAAATGACATTACCTCCACCGACAGGGTTGCACAATCTCCATAATTTCTGGGCTGGTTTGGGATGGGATTAGCATCTTCTTTGTGTAATTCTTTGTCAGTCTATTGCAGCGGTTAGCATTTCGATAAACACATATGAAATTAAGCTACTCATCGCTTGACTTTATCTGAGATGTTGAAACAAGCGATGTATTGACATACTTACACGACTTGTCTGATAACCGGAGGGAGTGATTGGAGTGGCTGATGGGCAGCAAGATCAAACCGTACTACAAGCGATAGGTGTAATGACGCTATGCAGGGTTGAGGACAATATTCGAAGGCTGTACAGTCAATTCATAGAGGTTGTCGAGTTCCTGGCCAGCCTCCAATCTTCCACGGTAAAGTCACAGGCTTCTGTAGCAATTCTGTCTTCGTCTGCTTCATCGTTGTTTCCGGCCTGTTATCACATCAGATCGGGCGTTACCATAGCAGAGCTGCTGGTTTAATATGAAGCAGTTTGACGGCAATGATACTATCTAACAGTAACTCACTTACCATATGAAAGATGACCGTCAACTTTGCTTACTGGAAGTGTCAGGCTTCTAAGAGAACAACATACAGGCTTTTGACTGTAGATACTAACTGTAACATGATCTATAAAGTCTTCCGGATCCGATCGAAATCACAGTAACACTTACAGCCCTCAGCAATGGCTCCAAGTCTATCAAATCACCAAAAAATTGAAAATGAGTATTATGTGCGGAGCATTGAACTGTACCTTTTCTCAGGACGGATATATGCAAGCTGATTGAACGACTAGGACAAAGAGTGTCTCAAAGAATCGCTTCATTGGATGCTGGTACCGTACCTAGCAATAATTATGAAGTATTACTCACAATTATGAGTCCTTGAGGTTACAACACCTATCTGGTTCTATCTCTTTCTCCTTTACTGGTCTGCTGCTATTAGTTTCCTGCATACTCTGGGGTACATCCAAAGCAGGATTCATATCAAAGAAACCGCTTGGTTTGAGGCTGACTATCATTGTGTCGCAAGGCATGACTGGGTAATCCTCTGTCCTTGGATTGTGCGTCAAGCTGATCGAATGCCATACCACGATGTCCGTATCTTCGGTATTGTCAGCTCGATCCACCCAAGCCGCTAGATCACTCTTTCCATCGTCAGGTGTTGACTGATATGTATAATCACCGGCGGCGTGCAACTCTCCGTCGTTATGGGCTGTGACCCAGAAATGGTGTGAGCCGTACTTGGCGCGCTTTCCATGCCACGACTTTGGATGAGCTAGCAGCATCTGCTTATCCGGACTGTGTATTGCGTATGATACTGGCTTCCCCGATGACTTGTTGATATTAGAGCAGTTGATGATTTTATGCGTTCGATATGGTGCTGAGTCAGAATATGTTGATTTGACCAATGGCTTCGCTTTCGTCACATATCCTATGCCGTAGGGGTTCTGTTCATCAAACGGCATAGCGACAGAGTCTTCCTCAATGAGCGTGTTGTTGTCGCCATCAATACAGGGGTCTATTCTGAGCGAGAAGATGTGTTGATGGAATGGTGCCATCACGCCGATGTTGACATTTGTACCCCACGGTACAGTGGTACCCTCATCTATCGGGTGCGTGGACAGAATCCCTGTAGCCTGGATCTTGTAGTGCAAACCGGCGGCTTGATCTGTCAGTTGAGTGTTAGTATATTTCCAGTTATAGAGGTCAAACCAGGAATATTTTTTGCGGGACATCGATTGAATAAATTCTGTGACGATGGTACGTACCTAAGTTCCACATGAATACATACTCGTAGTTTCCTACTGTGATGATGGTCTGAAGAACGAGGACACGAGATCGAACAAGAGAAACCACGCCATTTCGAATATTTGTGTGTTTCCACCCAATTCCATCGTCTATTTCATGCATGCAGACTGCATTTGGTCTCGGCGCCGGATTCCCATTGGAATCTGCTATCACGAACGAGAAGTACTATGGCAAAGGTAAGCAAGGGTCAAGGAGAGAACATTTATGGGCAGTACCTTTATCACACCAAGACAGTCACAACCCAAGGCCAAGTTATTGGCTGCAACACCTTTTTAAAGATAAGTCAGTGTCTCAACTTCATTCAACCAGGCGGAGAGAACTCTCTACCTGCACCGATATCACCGACATCGAAGACACTCTTTCGTGAGTACGGATGTCTTGGATCAGCATAGGGCACGAACATTTCGCTCAATGACAAGCGGTGGAAAAGCTCTCGACCATCGTAAGTTACATCGTGTAGCACCATTCCTTCTCGCCAGTTGAAACCTAGCCGGAAACGCCACTTTTGCCATCGAACTAAATATCCATCAAGAGTGAATGATACGCCTTGTGGTTGGTGGACTACCAAAGGCTTCAAATCTTGACGCACTGGCTGGCCTTGAAGAGCGTGATGATATTCTTTAGGAGCATGAGGGACATATTTGACATCTGGATTAACCGTGAAGTCTGCACCGGTTGGTAGGTGAATGACCTCAATCAGCTTTTGAGAAGCCATGTCGAACACAGGGGCGAACGGCAGTGGAACTGTATAGTCAGTGACCTGTGCGGGTGCAAAGATTGACTTTGCAATGCTCAGGCGTTCTGGTTGAGATGGACGTCTAACTTCACTCACTGTCATAATGATTTGATCCTGGATGGTTTCCTCTCGCAAAAAGGTAGCACTGCGCCAGTGTCAGTCACACAGTTCACATTTATTCGGACAATAGAATCCTACTTGTACGAGACGAGGATGGTTGTCTTTCGAATCTCTTCCGTAAGGCCATGTATCGCAGACCAATGTCAACTCTTTAGGAAGCCCAAAATTCTTAACTGCTTCCAAGACTCGAGGATGATTCAAGCAGATATCCCTCAATTCGGCTGCTTCTTCTGGGTCGGCTTGGCCGTGGAAGTGAGTTTCCAGCTTCTCCACATGCTCGACAACTTGATGATCCAAATCTATCTTGGCCAAGAACAGGTGGGCTGTACCGCGATAATAATATAATGCAGATGCCCTTCGTGGTAGATGAATTCCTTTGGCCTTTCCACTTCGTTCTTCAGTCAAGAAGGAGCGCAACACTCGCTTCGGAGGCTCGACGATAGCAATCTTCTTGAAGTGTATGCTCTTCCCAACCTCCCGTGCTTTTACCAAGGTTGCCACTCCCGTGATCTCCTCTGCTGTTATAGGGTCCAATGGATGCATTTCGCTCTTGCCCGATAGTATATAAAACAAAGTGTTTGTTAAGGCTTCCTGCACAGCTATCACCAAATCTCAACTGCGAACAGCACGAGATGACGGATGTTGAGTTGTGATAAGAAAGCGTTAGGTTGAACTCCCACTTTCCATCGGAGGCTACGCCGATAAAGTATGACAATAACATGATAGCGTGTTGAGCAGTCGATATGATCAGGCTGTGATCATAGGGCCAGGTGTCAGGCTAGCGATGCTGACTAAGACTTGGCGCGTTGAAATGTAAAGTTATACTATACCACCGTACGCTTCTAGCTCTTTAGTACTGCCAAATATCATAATTTGTACCCTACCTTCCCTATAGGTTGAATATAGCGTATCATTTGCTAGCAAATGGAACAAATTAAGCAAGATATTGACGTCGCACTCTTATAATCTAGCTTCAAGCCCGGATATGGCTTCACAATCAAGACGAAATCTTGGCACTGGTATAGGCGAGTCGACTTCCATGGTTCACTACATGAATGAGGAATCTTTGTGCATTAAACGTGTCTGGGCACTAAGGAGTATGATACCTCCTGCAAGCTAACTGTTGTCAGGGTGTCTCAGCTTTTAGCGAACTGGTATATCTGGAGACTGCTACTACCCTACATTAGCTTTCAGTAACGCAAGCGGAATGTCAAGACTAAGTAAGTAGTCCGGATTTTGCATCTACATACTGGAGCAACCTTTTTGATTTCGAATCGTGGGAGAAGATTCAGCTGAGGGCATCTCTTTGCCCTCTTTGTTAAGTGCAGCCCAACAACTACAAAGTTCTTGATCTCTAAGTAGGCTTGCCCACCAAAACTTATCCACAAAGCATTCCTATGGTATGCTAGTTGTAGACACGTACCGGTAATCTCAAGCGCGGTCCTGTTTATCCACATCCTAAACCTTTCTCGATTTTTCCTTTCAACATCAACCACTTCCAAATGAAGGCAGCCCGGCGTTTGCAAACGGGCTTTCACTGAGTCTGCTACCAGGGAACTCTGTTCCAGGACCTCTGCTATGTATCTTCAACTATCTTAACGATGTCGTTGCAATATTTGCGGGTAGAAGTTTACCCCCCCAGATCTTGTTGCGGAACTCCAAGGCTGCTGTGACACATAAGTGCGGGCATGCATCAAATGTTGCAACAAATTCGAAAAGATGGACGAATGGTGATTGGTTTTCAGGAAGAGCACCGCCGGAATAATACACCCCAGTAGCTTTTGACTGCTGGACCAGGTGCTCATTTCGGAAAGACACCTCAATAGCTAACATCTCGAGTAACTTCTTCGTTTCGTTCGCAGCATGTCCCAGAGTTTATCTTGCATATAAATTAGCGCGTTCTCCCCCCCTCGTAAGTTAGATATGTTTACTAGGTCTACTAGGTATCTTGCAACAAGAGGCACAGTATGCTATCGATACGTCTTCCCATAGAAGACCGCACACGCTCTTGGCGTATGTAGATACCTACCACCTCGTCACTACTAGGTACATAGTCCTCAGTAGCTTACACCCTTTGAAAGATCTGGAGAAACTTGGAATAAGCTGTTTACTTGTGGCAGTTGCTGAGCAAGATGTCCGGCTCAATCTTAACGAGATGGCTTAGATCCATCATGCCTACCCCATACGCGGCGTTGATGAGACTATCATATCTAAATCCTTAAAAATCTACGTAACATCTTCCTACGGGGATCTGACCCCTGGGAATTTTTGAGATGTATCAGCTCAATACTTAGAGTTTCTAGATTCTCATTCTCAGCTAAATTTCGCAACGTATTGTAACTCGCCTGATAAATCGTCAAGTGTACAGCGACATCTTCAGCCTCTCAAAGGTGTTGATCACAGTCGTGGCGTTTGGCACGAATACCACCTCATTCGTATGGGCACCAAGAAGAGGAGCAGCCATCGTCCAAGCTTCGTTGATCAGCTTGAAATCTTGAAGCTTGATGAAAGGATCTGGTCGTAAGACATAATTCTTTAGGATGGCATTCTAAGCAGCTTGGGGGTGGTTTAAAGTAACGAAACCAGGCTCAAACTCGCAATGGGCACGTTGCATAGCATGGCCAAAAGAGAACCTCCATGGCAGCGGTTAGCTTGTTTGCGATCTCAGTCAATGAAATTGCTCTGTTGTGGGTGGGAACATGAAGAAAGGTATGAACTAGATATATAGCAAACAAGCAGCCAAACCAAGAGTTGAGAAGCCAGTTCTACGGATTGCAGAGTACTTAGAGAGAACAGCCGGCTCAAAATTGCAGAGGTTGGCCTATAATGCAGTGTCTATTATCACAAATGACCACTTCACGTCACTGCCTGGCAAATTCAATCAGTATCTTGAAAATTAATTGCTCATGGAATCTTTGCAGTACTTTTACAAGTGAGGATGGCGTGGCTTTTCCAAAAGACAGCAACAAGTCTCTTGTTTAAAATGAAAGTCTTGGCAGGACTCCAAGCTTGACTTCTTTGTTCATGGGATTCAGAAAGACAAACAAAAGCTGTATTCAGATCTTCAGAAGCGTCTCGTATGTTCTTCACTCAACCGTTCAATTATCTACTCACATATCGAGGTGTTGATTCAAAACGGTGAACTCCAACCAGGGACACGTGATCATTGACAGCCAGCGTTGAGTTAAGGAGTTGGCTTTTAAATTTGGCCTTGCGATTCCTACTCATTGAATGGCTGCCTGTTGCTCAAGTCATAGCACGGCACTGTACTATTTCTTCTGAGTCGTTGCATCGATATCTGACCTCTTCCCTTAACTTGACATCCATATACTCACACACCAACACCAACGCCATCATGGAGGCTGCCAAAATTCTGACACTGAGCGTCAACTGCAAGGAAATACAGGTTCTGCTACCAGTCAAGTAGGTCCAAGCCCTCACATCTTAGTAGCTCTTGCAACCAGAGGGGTTTCGTGCTCTTTTGGATCTAGGGACAAGTGCACTAACACAAAATAGACCTACATATATCAAACACCTGGTAAGCAATCTCAAGCCTGTTTGGGCCTATGAGTACCGCTTAGAACTAACTTGGAGAAGGTTGACAACATTCGGTATATAGGATTTGTAGCTGAGATGAATTCCAGTAATGGCTCTATTCTCAACCGTCCAACTATGGAAGCGTGTTGGCACACCTACATCAAAGATTGTCTCCTCGCATCACGAAAGCAAAACACTTACTCTGCAGAAGATTTGAATGAGCTCCTCATGAGTGCATTATCACAGGTTGATTCCCAGGCCCATTTCGTTGCTTGGTTGACAGACTAACATATTGCTCGCTATAGATGATCGACGAAAATGCGGAAGACTACTGGACAACGCAGGCCGCTACTGTACAATCTCAGTATGGCAACGCTCTCACCATAGAGTCGTCTTCCGACTGGGCAGCAGATCCACTCAGCATGAAATGCATAGTCAACAATGCCGTGGGAATGGGAGAATCGGCTCATCCTTTCGACGGTGAGCTACAGATAACCGCAGAGCTAGTCGAAGAGCAAAATAGATTGTTCAACGAAGCAAGAGGGCACAACTTTGAAACCAGAGCAATTGTAAGCCAAGATCCCACAGTACAAGAACCTTCGGAATACCATTAGAATTCTGACTGATTTTATGAACTAGAAGCGAGCTCTTGCCACGGATGTGGACGCTGAAGTGAAGGCAGAGATGGAACGTCGGCACCAGATTCGTGGAATCGATGAGAACTATGGTGATGAGGACGAGGACATGACCTAGCATTATCACAATATCATTGGCAATGATAACCACAAGATATAAACTCCCCTTCACAGTTTTTGCCTAAAGTGTACTCAGATTCAATGCAACTCTTCACTATCTTAACCATTTGCCTGAATTTGATATGTTGTCCGATCGCCAATACAGTCCTCGAAGATGAGCCTACAGGTCTGGTGGACGGCTCGAGATAATCTGACCTGCAATATCCATTCATCCCCTTATGTCATCCGCTATTTTTGTCTTTAGTTTTTAAATACACATCTGCAAGTAGGAATCTCATTTCCGTCATCGCTACGCTATACTTGTTAGTCCCTACCAGCGTATTGTTAAAGAAGTCTACCTACTACCTTCCCGTACATCTTCTGCTGCCGGCGCCAAAAGCAAAAAGAGATCGATTTAATAGAATTGGCCCCAACCAACGTTTAAGAATGAACTTGTTGCTATAAAGGTATAACGTGGTTTATTACCGAGTTGGACAATTTTCCCCACATTCCACCCCATCAACTTCAACACGCGTTTTCTCAACAACTACAAATGGAAGTTCAAACCAAAGAAGCACGAATAATTCTAGCTATCGAGGTTATTCGAACGTCTAAAAAGCTAAGCCAACGCTCCGCAGCAAAGATCTATAAAGTACCCCTTTCCACCCTTTCCGATAGAATGGCTGGCCGAACCTACCGCCTCGAAACTGAGGCTAATAGACTGAAGTTAACTGAACTGGAAGAGGAGGTGATTATTCGGAATAAACTTGATATGGATTCTAGAGGATTTGTGCCCCGGCTAGCTGGTGTAGAAGATATGGCCAATTTTATCCTCGAATCGCCGGGGGGGGGGCGCGTCGGCAAGCTATAGTCTCATCGATTTGTACAGCGACAACCGAACCTAAAGACGCGTTTTAACCGCGTTTATGATTTCTAAAGGACCCTATGCGAAGATCCAGAGCTAATTGGCGCGTGTTTTCGACTTGTTGTGAATATGCGGGCGAAGTATGGGGTTTTGGACTGCGACTTATACAACTTTGACGAAACTCGGTTCCTGATGGGTATAATTTGTCCTGGAATGGTTGTTACCCGTGCAGATCGGCGCGATAGGGGCAAAGCAGTTCAGCCAGGCAATCAGGAATGGGCTACAGCAATTCCTTGCATCATTGGGGAGGGCTGGAGTATTCCTCCATTCTTAGTAGTCCAGGGCAAGAACCATCTCTCTAACTGGTATACCGACGGCGGCCTCTCATTCGACTGGGTTATTAAACCGAGAAGTAACGGATGGACAAATAATGAGACTGGTCTAGAATGGCTAAAACGCTTCGATAAACAAACTGCTACTCGTACAAAGGGTCTATATCGAATGCTAGTGTTAGATGGGCATGAGAGTCACGAATCGGCCGAGTTCCAAGAGTACTGCAATGCAGACAACATTATAACTCTTGAATTACCTCCTCATTGGTCTGATCTTATCCAGCCACTTGATGTTGGGTGTTTTAGTGTGTTAAAGCGAGCGTACGGCCGGCAAATACAGATGTTCCTCAAGGCCCACATCAACCATATTACGAGGGTCGAGTTCTTTCTAGCCTTTCAAGCAGCATACAGGGAAACTATGATAGTCGAAAACTATGGGGCTGGATTCCGTGGAGCTGGCTTAATACCTTTCGATCCACAATCTCAAATTTCAAAGCTTGATGTGGAGTTACGGACTCCAATTTCTTCTCGGCCCTCGACTGCTAACTCCCTCCCTTGGGTTTCCCAAACTCCATGCAACCCAACTGAAGCACTTTAACAGTCAACTCTTGTACGAGACCGTATTGCCCGTCATCAAGGAAGCTCGCCAACCCCACTTTTTCAAACATTTGCTGCGTTAGTAAAGGGGACAGAGCGAATGGCCCATGAGATGACCCTTCTATCCGCTGAGGAGCACACTCTTTGAGCAGTCAACGAAGCCCTAAGCAAACGCCGCAGGGCTAGAAAGAATCGTTTCCGTCAAGAGGGGGCACTTACAGTGGAGGATGCACAGGATATTCTACCCCAGAAGGATGTGGATGAGCAAGTACGACGCGACGTACGTGAGGCGAGGGGTAGTCGGAAGGAGGGGCAACCGTCTGGACGACGCTGTGGAACTTGCGAAAAAGCTGGTCACAACGCGCGAACTTGTCAAGAAGTTGTAGATATCTTCAGTTCATCAGGTTCTGAGAGCAATAGTTAATTTGATACATTGTGGTTGATTTATTTAAGTTTGAAGTTCCGTGCCAAGGAAAAGTGTCCGATTGGGTGATATGTCCGACTAGGTGATAAACCACGTTATGTCTTCATTGAGACTATGGACAGAAAATGCTTGACAGCTAACGATTGCACCTCCTGAAATATACTACTAATCGATCGTTTGTCCAGAGTCGGGTACGTAACGCGGTTGTGACATAGGAGTCGGTGGGAAACACCTCAAGTCTCCCTTGATCACAACATCTAGATACTCCAAGTGATTTAGAGGCTCGTTAACATGATCGGCAAGCTATTCTCGTAGCTTGACTTGAATGTAGCAGTAATTTGGTAGAGATATCTGATACATCAGGAAGCAAAGCGCATCACTGACCGGATCGATATCGGCTGCCATGTTATCCATGCATTCTGCAGCGATATTTGCAGAGCTTAGGCTGGACTTGCTGTTCTGGAGCTTGTGAAGTAAGCTACTTTCAGCGGCGTCATGCTTCGCACAAGTAACCAAGATGTAGTCTCGGAATACCGGAGCATTATATAGCTTTATGATGCTCAAGAGCCAGCCAGTCTACCAGTTTTGGGAAGCGATAATAGAACAGGAAGACTACGTCAGATTAGTCACGGGACAAAACGTGCGCACCCACATTGCAGAGCGTTGTAGATAGTTCTCGCATGATCTTTCGGTATTGATCCCGCTCTATGGAGTACGTTCCATGAGTGTTGAAGAGAAAATGGGTCGCATAGTCCTTCAAGTGGAGTTAGCTACATCTTTGAAATTCTGGTCGCTTACTGGATTAGTCTTAGTCGTTAAGAGACTTGAGGAGAATCAAAACGCAAAACGCTACCAACGCGAAGCACTGCAGGTTGACCTGCACGAAAGGTTAATGCGGACCGAAGATATTCCAAGTCATAAACGTATGTCAAAACCTGCACACTGGTGCTTGAACTCTGCACTTTGCAATGGAAGCATTTTTACACTCTTGAACCCCACCTAGCACCGCAGCACTCATGATATTCGTTTTAAAATATGCATTGGCAAGATTTCTTTCTTCTGAAGATGCTACTGGGTACCAGTACCCACTATGCTCGAAGACAGCCGGAATCCTATCCTCTCCCTTAGACAGCGTAGAGAACATGGTCTAGACACCGAACTGAATAAACAGAGTATACAGCTCAGTCTAATCATAGCCGCTAGCACCGTTGATATATATGGTTCTCACCGCATCTGGACTGTTAAATGATGCTTCATACTGACTTAGACGAATGACGGGTCCCTATGGCTCGTGGAGTTCGTGGGTACACACTGACCGCTTTCCGGAGAACTCTTGGATGATGAGCCATACCTATATAAATATCCAGTAGCTCGGACTGGGAATATTGGAAATTGGAGAAAATACATCCTCTGAGATGGCGTATGAAGTAAGCCAAGAAGGCTGCGGCGATGAGGGAGGAGAGGAGCGACACGGCGTCCCAGTAGGATAGCATTACGGTGCTGGGAAACATCTGAGTGAGTTTAAAATCAGTCAGGTCTTCTAAGAAAACTCAGCTGTCTACACGAGTTCCTTAGCCCTTGGGAAAACAACCGTGGCTGTTGGTGATGAGAGTTCCTTTCCAGCAGCAAAGCCATTGTGGTTCGATACAAAAGTGGGCCATTGACAATCTACAATCTCATGGGAAAATACTTGTTCAGTTCACAGTAGACGGGGACTTCCCAGAAGCGACAGTTTTGTCGGTTTGAGGGTTTGAGGGAATGATGTTGTTGGCAGAGCAGATTTCACAGATCTCACAACTCCGTAGGTAGACTAGAAGGGCCGTCCAAAAGTATCGATTGCAACAGATTGTATAAATTTTAGCTAGAGAGATGGAGGCTGCCTGCTCAGTGTAGATAGATATCTGACCAGATTCTCAGTTCTTGTTGGTCTTCATCTCCTTCGATAATTCATAATTTTGATCCAGCTTCTACCAAATTATTGTTTCTTTTAATTTGTCATATGAATTCGAGAGCCATAGGACCGGGAATCCACTAAGACCCTGCCTGTATATCCCCTTTGCTAGTTGTCCAGATCGTCGAGAGCCTTCATGTCAAAGATGCCACCCAGATAGCAGAAAAAGCGCGTGCCAGCAACATCATATGATAAACAACTCACCCCATCCATCCAATCTCTCAATCCATATTAGACAATCAAATACTCATCGCACAATATCATACCTTTTCAATTCCGAACATTAATGTCCATAGTCAACCTCATTGTTGTTCCTAATAAACCACTCCTGTTCAGCGTGCTTATATTCCTCGTCGATCAGTTCTAGTAGGCCGACACCGCAATTTTCTTCAATTTCTTGGCCATCTTTTCCGATGAGTACAGCTTGATTTTCGTTGAGTGCGTTTTTGAGATGGCCGATGCGCTGAAAACGTGTTGAGCAGACGACTAGCCATCGCACGAGAAAGGCACCAGCAATTTCCCAGTTTATGTGTCTCTGCCACTAAAGGGTTGCATTAGCCTCTCTCAACTATTCACAAATAACGGGACCAAGAGAAAACTAGGAGTAGAAACATGGAGGACGTACCTCTGGAGGATTTACGCTGCCGGGTAGCGATTCCATGCGCGCGTAGCCCTGGAAAGCCTTGGATCTATTGATTGAAAAGACGAGAATAACGTTCTTGCAGGTCTCGAATGCTTCCTTGAGAATTTCGCCTACATGCTTCTGTGTGGTCCATATTCCAGACTCGATGCATGCGATTACGTTGTCTTCATTAAAGGATTTAACGATGAAGTACCGGGTTTCTGTTTGTTTTGTTTGTTAGTAAACGAATTGTCTTGCTTCGAGATGCATGCAATGTCGGCGCGCGAGATAACACAACGGCAGATTCTTGAGACTACCACACAAACTTGCGGATACCAATGCTGACATCGTGCATGAAGGCACTCGTCTTCTCGTGAACTTGAGTATGTCACAGCTTGCAATGCAGACATCGACGCCAACGCACATCAATCTCAACTCGTCACAGCACTAGTCATGCGAATCCCAAAAACTACTGTCGAGCAAAATTGCAAAGGGCCAAAGATATAATTCTTCCCGTGATGCTAAAACGTGAATGATTTTTACATGATCGTCTAAAGGTGTGTCTATCTCAAGATGAGTCTTCCCAGGAAGGAGAGGGAGAATGGAGTCAGACATAGTAAGTGTGTTACTAACCGCCTTGTCCACCCTTTGAGAACCCTCCACGATCCTTTGTAGGCTTCATATTGGCAACACGAGAGCCATAAACAGTTTCGTCTCTGTCGTCGTCGTCATAGCTGGGCCGGAAACCACCTCGATAATTATGGGAATCGCCTCGGCCACGGCCGCGTCCACCACGTCCACGGAAGTTGGGATCGTATGCGCGACCTCGATATCCTCCAATCATCTCAAATGGCCGAGCATCTTTCTTTGGAGGTGTCGCTCCCCGGTCATGGTAGCCTCGGTCTCGAATATCTCTGGAATCTCTAGGAGGAGAAAAGCTGCGTGCACGAGAACCACGTCCACGACCTGTTGAAAGTTAGCATTCCTCAACACAAACAGAGCTAGCATGGTTCTGTGATCATCAGTCTGGTCTGTACGAAGCACATACCGTTATACTCTCGTTCATCGATGAAGCCACGGCGGTCATCGGTTCCTCGGTAGGAGTCATATCTCATATTGCGCTGGTCATCAATATCTTCCTCCTTGATATTATACGGGTATTGGGGTCGGTCGTCAGTATGGCGGTCATCAATGCGTAGAATTCTTTTTGATCCCTCGTGTTCTTCACGTGGACTGAGTGGGCGTTTGTTTGGGTTCACTTTGTTGCGATCTGTGTTGGAGAGGTCGGTTGGAGTGGTTGATTCTGGAACTTTGGGAGTGGATTCGGCTGGTTGACTAGGGGCTGGGGGAGGAGGCATGCTTAGCGCTGAGGAAGGTTTGGGTTGGTACCCGGTGCGTCCATGAGCTGCTATCTCTGCCAATACCTTTTCCCTTTCTGCATCGATCGCGGCAAGTCTTCTCCGTGGCTCCAATATGCTGGACTTATATTCCTCAATATGCCATCCAGTGATCAGTAGCCATTCTCGCAAATCAGCATCGTAGGGCAGCAATTCTTCCAATGTAGGTGGCTTGTTTTCACGCATATCTGGCTTTCGAACCTCCGGCTGTCTGTTCTGAACCTGGATAGGCCGAATATCGTCGCGCTTGGTCTCTTTCTTAGCCTCGTCCTTGCGTTCATCTTCGATACGATCACGAGAACCGCGGCGGAGAGGAAATTGACTCTCTCTACGATCATCCGATAAACTCGGCCGCCGACCACCGTGATCGAGAGACGGACGTCTGCTATCTCGTGAATCCTCTGCGCGGCGATCTTCACGATTGCGTGGGCGTGGGGTTGGAGCAGATGGCCTGCTGCTTGTAATTGGTCGCGCTACAGGCTGTGCTTCTTCTCGTATATCGCGAGGGGACTTCTTAGTCCGGTCCTCCTCCCGTGTCTCTCTGCGTACAATGGTGCCTTTTTCGTTGGTCTCCAAGGCAAGTTGAGGCTTCTTCGATTCTTTAGGTTCAGTAAGAGTGACCTCTTTGGTAGGTGCTGAAGTCTCTTCCACAATCTCTCCCTCCGAGACATCCCCAAGCGACTCGCGGCTTGGACGCTTCTTATCAAGAATCTTACCGTTCTGAGTACCATTATGTCCTTCTGGTTTTCCTACGCGTCTCGGACTTTCTAGAGTTGTTGTCTTCAAATGTGTTGGTTGTTCATTGGATTTAATACTTGCGGGACCAATTATCTTCTGCGCTTGAGCATAATTAGTCTCAGGAGGAGCACCTGAATATTGTTGTATGAGGTCGTCAACGGGGTCTGAGTTGCTTCCGGTCGGTGTATCTGGCGCAACTGCACTACTGCCCTCGATCCTGGGAGCCGTTGCTGGAGGGCCTTGACGATTTCTAAGGAGCTTTGCCTTGAGTTCTGCAGCTCTTGTATTTAGATTCATAAGGGTAGTTGGAACGGGGGTAGAGGGAGTGCTTTGTCGTTCAGGGGCAGAGAACTGCAAGGCCATAAATTAGCATCCCTATAGATCAGACGCATGCAAAGTGCAGTTGGTGCATGATAGCGAGAATTTGCGCTAAACTTGGTGCTTGCGCTTTCACCCAACCTGGGAACGAACTACTTACCTGGGAAACAGCGCTGCCATTTTGCACTAAGGCTTCAGGATTATTGAAGGTTCCATCTGCGTTGAAACCATTCCAATTACCAGCCATGAGATGCATGGATAAACCTGCTGGTGGCATACTGCCTTGAAGCTGTTGAAAGGGCACTCCTCCTGAAGATCCTGCAAAAGATGGAAAGTTGTTAAGACCAGGAGGGAAATTTCCTTCTTCGTCCATTCCTTTATTCGGCCACATTATGCTGCAGTTGTAGTTGATGTTCTTCAGTTGAATAGCACAGATCTGGTCTGTTTTCTTTAGTGTTACGGTTTGTGGTACTTGGGTTGCGTAAATTCGTTGTTTTGATTCGTTTGCACAAGGCTCTTCTTCGAGATAAGAATGGTTCCTTTCCTGTAGCCTCTATTCTATAGCCAAGGGCAATCCCCCCAGCTATTCTTTTTGCAATAGATGTTCAGATAAGTTGAAGTGATGCAGAATAGAAGAGTGTTCGTGAGTTGTAGACATTGCCCAGGAATTTTGAAATAGGGTTGAAAAGCTCCACCGAGCTAATATCTTGGCACAACAAGCAGATCATGTGCCAGCCGAATGCGAGGCTTCAACGATCACAAAGTAGGTACCTATCCTTTCACCTAATAATCCAGAGCACAGAATGTAGTTGCAGTCTTAGAACCTTTGTGATGAAGGAAGTTGAGAAGATATACTAGAACATCTTGGCTGGCCCTGCAAGGTTGTGATGTTGGAGTGCACTGGTGACGGAAACTCTCAGTTGCTGGCTCGGAGTGATGAGAGAAAGTCCAACACCTTGCCGCCAGCTGAAGCGCTTGTCTGGTCCTGAGTTGAGCTGCTCAAATAATATTGTGCTGCATAGTTGTCGCCAAAGAAGTATAACAGGCTGCTGATATCGCCAGTCAATGAGATTGCAATATTGCCATCAAACTCTGCAGCAAGAATGAAAGAACGTTTGCGTGGGTAGACAGACAGTAGTGGTATGCTGGCTTATCTGGTGTTGCAAGTTCAAATTCAGCATGCAGTAGAGCACCAGATTCTTTCTAGATCCTAACAAGGAGGTAGATGGTAGAGACGAAGGGTACTTATTGATGAGAGTCTGCAAAAGTCTTAGCACCGTGCCAAGGTGTGAGGTTTCTGGGAAACAACGTGAGGAACAACTTTAGGAATATTGCGCTTCACTTTTGTAGTAACACACGACGGGTCTAATTTTTACAGACTCACATCCAATCAAGGCCTAGTACATAGAGCTAAAGAGTGGCCTGTAATGGTCCTCATTGGAAGGTACTGCGCATCGTACATATTGTTAATGCCCTAATTCCTTCATTCAGTTGTTCTAATCTACCATGTACATGTTTCAGTTACTAGACGATTCAAGCCGGTGGCAAGAATGAGGCGAACAGTCCTCCCTGGACCAAACCGTACACAACCATGAAAATTACGGAGTTCTTGGTGAGTGTACTGCTTGCAGCACCACGAGACGACGCGAGATACCACACCCATACCGGATAGGCGGAGGATATGCGCGTAATAATCTGGACATGTGCTGTGACGAGGGTGAGTGTCGAAAGCAGCAGCTGCGAAAGAGCGAGATTGCGAAGGACTTGTGTCGAAGGTGCGCTGATCGATGATTCTTCGCTCACCAACTTCCGGGATGGTGTCTTCTCCATCTGTATTACCGGTGCGGATACAGGAAGATATCCGTATCTCACTACCCAGGTCCCTGATTTGAACATGACGAGAAACATCGGCGTTGCCAGGAGGAACAACGGCATATTGGGCAGTATCCAGTATCGGAACGGACCGCAGTTCCTGCAGACATTAGTTTGCGTAAAACCATCTGTAGACGATATACTTACCAGTACTCATCCTGCACAAAGATGTAGATGCTCGGGAGAGGCCGTTCACACCATCCTCTTCTAGGTCCAGATGTGTAGTTGCAGAAGTCTGTGAAGGCGATGTACTGAGGTAACAGGAACCCAAAGCCTACTATCAGCCCGCCAAGCCCCGTGGCTGCCAGACGACGTACGACTGGAAATCTTATACCATGTCTCAACAAAAAGAGTGTACGAAAGGCTTCTTCAAGTAGCAACAGACCATTTAGTATTGCGTTACTCCTGAATGTATTGGCAATACCGAAGCATACACCAGCACTAACCACTAGAAGATCTTTCGCAGCTGATGACTGCTTCCCTTGGCTGCCAAGACTCTTTCTGAACATGAGAAATCCCAAAAATGAGAGCAGAGCACATGAGCTCTCAGCATAAGGTGCTGACAGAAATAATCCCGCAGGAGAGATGATATGAAATGCCGCGGTCGTCGCGGCTCTGGCCGGATTGCCCGGGAACATGGCCAATGTCAGATGATATAAGACGACAACCGAAGCGAGATGACTGCCGTGAGCAATGCATATCCCTACGAGCCCTTCTAGTCCCTCATAGTAATCAAAGCCGACTTTTTGGATTACTGTTTTAAACCAAGTCAGCCACGCATAGATGAGCGGTTGTCTTGCAGCGGTAAGTGGACTCACTTGAGGAGACTAGAGCTATGAGCTTCGAGAATCCCCACCCGAATGCCCATTCCTGCTCGAACAAGTAGCCACGATTGGCTGACTTGACGAAGTAAATAGCATCCCATCTCGTGAGCTTCGAGACTGTGTGATGCAGGAATGCTGGTAGTCGTCGGGCTTCTTCACTGTGGCTTGAGAGACTCAAGGTTGTTGAGGTATCATATCCTGGCCCAGGGCTGCATAGTGCCACGAGAAGGAGCAGAGCTTTCCACGCAACGAAGGCTAGAAGCAAGCTTCGGGTGGGATCTTGAGGAGCGACAATGCGTGAAGGCATGGTTGTGGAGGAGCTAGATGTTGATGAGAGGAGAAGAACTCGGTGTGAGAAATATCTGAGCTGAATCCTTGCACGAGTGACTATCGAAAGAGCTGTGGGTAAATGGGCAGCCATATTTTCAGCGATCTCTGTAGATCAGGGCTGCTCGTCTCAGATCAAACATGCTTTTCATTCACGCTTCTATCACTACTCTGTACATCATCACAAGGTAGGTAGAAGGTAGTTACCTACCAGGGATACTAGATAGTCAGTCATGTGACCATAGAGCCTCAGTTTTTTCCTTTGCGTTTCGATTATCTACCTCCGTTGGCCGGCAGCTGTGACCCTGCAGCGGCAGATGATCAGGGCTAGGTCCCTGCCACCGAATCAGGTTCGCTGATCACCCTTGAGCCTATTCAAGCCGCGTATGTATAGTATTTATGCCCTAAGCAAATATGCGTTAGGGCAATATCCCAGTTAGTGCGATGTTTTTCCCGTCTCAATTGAAACAGCATACAATAACGTGGCTTATCACCGAGACGCGTACTTTTCCTTGGCATAGACTTTTGAATACTAATAAATCAACCACAATACATTATAATACATATTACTATTCAGAATCTGACGAACTGGGTATTTCTGTAGATTCTTGACAGGCTCGTATATCATGGCCAGTCTCTCCGCAAGTGCCGCAGCGCCGTCCAGATGGGTTGCCCTCCCCGCGACTACCCCTCGTACCTGATCATCTACATCCTTCTGGGCTATAACGTCCTCCACGGCGTTTGCTAAATGCTTCATTGGCTGCTCGAATGGTACGCACCTCAGCGGACAAAAGATTCACTTCATGGGCCATTCGCTCCGCACCCTTTGCTAACGCAGAGACTGATTCGAATAGTGGAGTTGGCGGGGAAATACCAGGAGGAGATATGTACAAGATGGACGAGACGGGTTTGTACTGGAAGATGTCGCCTTTGCGAAGCCTTGCAACAACTTCAATTCCGGGGTTGAGGAAAGACAAAAGACGAATTTCTCTGGCTCTTTGTTCAAATGCAAATTACACAGATCGAGTACCTCCTTGGGCTATCGGCAAAGCTAAGACCCCTCGAGCTTTTCGAAATATATCAGTTTCAACAATGGGGTTATATTGGCGGTGGGACAAAAAGGCTTGAATGAATGCAGCTATAATGGCTGAATGGCTTCAAGCTTCTTATACACTTGTCGGATTTCAAGCAACATCAAAATTGAAAATCGCTAGAGTGATATCCTTTGCGCCATTGCAAATATGGGCCCCTCAACAAGAAACTTCAGATTGCCTAACGAGAGCAGGCGAAGCTACTACCAGAGAAAAAAAAATCGAAATCTTCAAAAACTACGTCCGTGACCATGGAGACAAGACCTTGGCTTCGATTTCGGCGCCATATCACATCACTGATGCTACAGCGCGAAATTGGCTCAAAGACCCAAAGAACTAGGTGGCCCCGCATGTCACCATTGTGTGTGTGTGTGTTACTATTTAACGTCCGGCGGGCACGTACTCATGATACGTATCCTGGAAACCCTACGTATTATAGGACGCCAGGGGATGAAGGCCCGTGGAGTTCGAATTAGTCCACTAGTATATAAAAGATATTACACGTCGACCGCCTTTATACAGTTCAGCAGCCTCCAGAAGGTAGTCTCTTGCGAATGAGTATGTTTACTGCCAGCTTGCAGTTGGTCTTTACAGATGAAGCGCACTTTGATTCAGGTTGGTAGGATCTTATGACGCCGAGGGACACGTTTGGCCCCAGAGAATATACAAAAAGAGGGAAGAAGAACGGCGTTACTTTGTGTGTTGCTGGTTAGTGTATTTGGTGGGATATGGCGCCCAAATTGATCAGATCCCCCAATCAAGAGTGATTTGTGGTAGATTGAACCAAGTAAACATTAAATTTTGAAAGTTTTCAATTGGTTTTCGGGCCAGAAACGAATTCCTGCACCCCCTCCCTGGTGGGTATTAATACTGTATTCCCCACCTAGCCTTCCAGACTTTCCAAAAACTTCTCGGACTCTTGATGTCTCCGACACCCGGGAGGGCTGTAATTTACTCCACAACACTCATCCCTAGGCCATGGGTTCCTGTATAGATGATGGCTTCCTTTGGTTACTAAAGCTTATCCCTTATAGTCATGGTCATAGAAAAGCGGTTGCTCTAGCCTCAATTCGGATCCGAGGAAGTCCTGCACCGATGGATATTCCTTCTTTTGGCTGCGTGCTGGAGGCATTCTTATACAGCTCAACCTCCCCAGTTCATGTTGACCTGCGCCTCCTGGAGCGTCTTCCGTAACGAGATCTCGAGACGAAATTTCATATAAATTTACATACAGCAAACTACCATTTCCATCGCCTGTTCTACTTAATACACCGGCGAACATCCCGAGCACCGTGCCAAGTAGCTGACCACGCCTCTTGTACAACTAAGTACGAGTCCTTACCACGAGTGGACTCCGAACGTCAATCGGAATTGACTTTACACTCCTTCCACCTGATCAGCTTGTCGCTCTGTTTCGACCATAGTCTTCGACCAGAGCTGTTCCCTACCGCCTTCCAGTCGAAACCTAACTTCATGGGTCGCGTGTTTACTTCACTCTTTACTTTCAGTCCTCTGCTCACCCGACTGTTTACTTTCGTACGAATGCATCTTTGCGCAAGTTTCCATACATCACCGCGGGATACTCATATAGAACTTCCGTACTAACGGTCTCGCGATACGCTGCGGGGGACGCTTTCCAAGATGGCGTCCCTACTACTGTCCGGAATTGGCATGCACGCCCACGAATATAGCCAGCAGCAAGATTCTGCCAACGTTCCGACTTTTGGAAGATTGCCTTACCCTCTTACAGGATCAGCGTTTTCGGCTCCTCTACCAAAATTACCTCTAGGTACGCTTAAGGAACGACATTCTACTACAACAAAACGAATCAGACCGCTGGCTGAATTACCTCGAAACAATCAGCATATACCGGTGGTGCGTTTTGAGGAGCCAATGCTTGAAAGCATGAGCGAGGACGACATTTCTACGACGGGGAGAAGCCTGATAGGAAATACATTGGGAAGTGGTATGAATCAGACAGTTCCAATGAGACGGAGGCGCAGAAGTGTTCGGACGAGTACAACATTCCAGCTTGCGCAGCCAGCTCCAACTTTGAGTGCAAAGCAGCGGCTACTTCAGATACGTCCCAAGCTTCTGTTGCAACTACAGCAACTCCCTCCGAACTCTCGACCCATACCTGCAATAGACGTCCTGCCATCTACTCAAGTTGTCCCGCGACTGATCAAAAGATTTCCCCGGATGTTTAGAGGCAAGAACAGTCTGGGTGCGAACGATGTAATGATAATGAAATGTGAAGAGTATGAGGAGGAAGACAGCTATGGTGCCATGGACAATGAACCTGACGAGGAAAGTCTATCGGGCAGGGAACTGATTGCAGTGATCTGTCAGATGCCTCGAGACCTCGGTAGGTCACACGGCAATGTGGAAATAGTATTGAAAGATGGTTCTGTTTGGACTGCTACCCCAAGTGAAAACGGTCTCCAGGTTGATTTCCAGACTGTTGATGATCACGGTATCAAGACCACAGCGCGTTGGGTCAAGGACAAAAGACTCACCAGGAGGAGTACTGGTGGTATAGAGATGGTTCGTCCGACAAGTCCACTCTTGTCAATTGCCGAGTTCAGATTCACATTCAGTATAATTGATCCTACTAAACGGCAACATCCCATCATAGCAACAATGACACACACGACGCTCGACATCCCAGACACCTACACGACCCGTACACCATCCTTCGAAAGTGTTCTCCCTCTATCCCTCCCAACTTCTCATGGAAGTCTGGTTGATGGAACAGAGGACGACAGCATTCGGAACACCTTTCCTGTCGACAAAGAGCTAAGAAGCTTGATCCAGGTTACGGGGATATATGTTGCTTTGTGTCAAGGGGTATCTTCCTACTTCAAGTATAGCGACCTTTCATCGTGTAGCTCTCGCCCAAGCCTTTCGTCCAGGGCTGGCACCTCCAACCCCACACCTGATCCAACTCAAAATGGTACACCTGACTCTATCCCAGTGACGCCCGACACAAATCAGGTTGGCACTTTGGCCGTGCTTAGTGGGAAATATCGTGACAGACTTAGCCCATCAAACTCTGTCTCTGGATTTGATCATCCAAGAAGGTCCATGTCAGCAGGCGGATCGTACATGCAACGAGCATTAGGACGCAAGGCCGCAAATCCTCCGAGTACGATCATCAGCGATAGTGAAGGAGAGAAAGGCACGGTTCAGTCTTTGAATGGCATTGAAGGCAATGAAAGTGCCACTTCGACGACGCTACTGCGTCATTTGGTAATGTCAGCTCCGAGTACACCGACGAAAGCACCTCGGCGGCGAGATACATCAATGAGCTCACAACACCAATTGCAAGCTGAGCCCATTGGGCTTGGTATACAGTACGGCAGTGCTGAACAACCGCGACAATTACAACAAACACAGACAATAAGGCACAAACCTAGTCGCTGGAAAAGTTTCACGAACATATTTCGACGGCGCTCTAACAAGAGCAGCTCAAAATAAAAGGGCACCCCTCACTCCAGCTCAAAGTAGCGAATTTTTATTATATATACCTGTTGGTCAAGTAACGTTTCGGAGCTCTAAACACACATCAGTATGGGCAACTATGGGATTTTGGGACGGTATGGACAGGAAAAGGATGGCGTTGGACAATGTTACAAATGGATAAAGAATCAGTACTCATGGTCATGAGCACTCTAGTGTATATACAGTTATGCAATCATGCAACTTATCCAACTCATTGATTCTGTAAATTCTGTCCTGCAGTGTTCCGCGAATGATTTTTGCTTACGGAGCCAGGCAGTCGAGTGTGCGCGTAACAAAGAACCCTTGAACCAGAGCATGCATGCGTGGAAACTATGCCTAGAAACCAATTCTGGAAGCTGCCATTCAATCAAGGTGAATAGTCTGTCCCAAAACGCGTATATGAATGCCTGCTCCCGTCCCCGAGTACATATATACTCTCATTCAGAAGCTGTCTATTGTTAAGTACATGGTCTTGGCATCTCATACAATTAACGACCACTCACAGGGCTGGGGGGGGGTTACATACGCACACATACAGCTTAACAGAGTGCAACCAAACCACGTTCGCCCATCGGCTCTCTATTAATAGGGGCTCTGTATTCCAAATAAAGCGCTCGTTTCACTTTCAGTAGGTGAAAGTTGGACTTGCTTGGCAATCAGCGCTACAGGCGAGTTGCCAAAAGCGCCTGTGAGACAGAATAGGAGCTCCCTCGAGTCCAAACTGCAAGATCTTCTCAACCGCACAAAGGTACTTTCGCCGCTTCCTCAGAAGCTATATTCTAGACTGAAGCTCTGCTGATAATATTCCAGCTCAGAAGTCCGCCCCTTCTTCGACGGGCACAACCGCCACCTCAGTTCGTCGTGAAGGCTGCTCGATATGGATGACGGGGATTTCAAAGGCCAAGCTCTGCGGATGCTAGTTCACAATGGCGGATACAGTGACGGAGTATCTCGAGCCACGTCTCCGGGACTCGGCGACAGTTCCAATGCGACAGATACCGAGAAGGAAAAGCGCTACCGACCTCGAACATTCCCCTACTTCAAACTCCTCCCCTACAACGTCGAAGAAGAGAGCGAGCGCAATGCGGCGCTGGAGGAGATATTGAAGCAGTTGTATATCGCTGTGAAGGCGGAAGATATTGCGCCGGGAGCTACGCATTGGACAAGAGAGCTGCGAGGATGGCTGAACCTAAAGTTCGAGATCCCGAGGGCGTTGAGAGCTAAGCTGGCGAAACTGTATTATATGTTGGCACTTGCGCCGGGGGTAGATGCAGCGGCTTTGGAGAGATTCGAGAGTATGTTTCGTGTTCTAACTAAGTACGTTCGTGCTCCTGCTATGCGTGAATGCATGCTAACTATCGTAACTAGGCGCAGACATTATCTAAAGTCTGGAGAGGACCTAATACTCGATTGGAGGCCACTATGGAAGGAAATCAAGCAGATAGTGCTGCCGGGCGAATGTCCACCACATCAATCCTCGAGGAAACGAAGCCATAAGAACATTGCGAACATGTGCTCATATGCATATGCATACTTCGATCCCAGAGACAGGAAGGCGATGCTAGACGAGATATTACCGTATTTCAGCACGTCGGATACAACTGGGGCGTTCGTTGTAATGGGTGCACTGAATTTCCTCATGCCAACACTACCTTCGCCAAATGAGCCAGGGCAGCTTCAACCGCAAGACTATTTACCCACATTCTTCCACCTCTGGTCTTTGGTGAATCGATCCAAGACTTTTGACACCATCTTCTTCGATTTCTTGTCGCGACTGGCAAGAGACTCATTAACTTGTAAACATGTCCAATTTTCTGAATATGGAATCTTCACGAAAGAGCAGTCTGATCTGATGTATACAGCTCTGCTGCGATTAACTGAGATTCCTGTTGGGCAATCGACATCGTGTTACAGTGCTGTGGTTGATCACGGAGCTGGTCTTGCAATGTACTTGGAGAAGGACAAGAGAAAGAACCCATTGGGCTACTCGATCGCTCGCTGGATCAGCATGTCACTGTCGCCTGCCTGTCTGGACAAGCCAGGATCTATACTTTTCAATCTTGAAGGGTTGATGGAATCAATCGACACATTCTACCACCCATCAAATCAAGGCGCTTGGACAAACATCCTAGCACAGATTGTGTTCCACCTTCAAGACTTCTTCGTCATGCGCTACAACCGAGAGGTGAGCGGCGAACTAGATACCCCCCCGGAACGACGCATCAACGATGAGTTGAAAGAGAGATTTGTGCTCAGTCTCAAAGAGGTCATGTTCATGGGTCTATTCTCCAAAAGCGGAAAGCCTCTAACCTACTTCTATAACGCTATTCAGGGGCTCGCCTATCTGGAGCCGCATCTCATCTTGCCAGGAGCCCTACAGCGTTTCTATCCTTCATTGCAAGGCTTGGTCGAGGTTCACCGCACCCAGTCCTCCCTTGTTGGCTTGCAGATGATTGCAAATGTCATGTCGAAGGAGAAAGGATTCCGATGTCATATCAGTGCTACATTGGCCTTGGCACTTCCAGGAATTGATGCGAACGATCTGACAAAGACGCACACCACTCTGAACTTCATACAAGCTGTGGCATACAGTATACCTTTTGTTGATCTCACTAAGGGTCGTGAGGATAATCACGGAAGCTTACTTGCTGGAGAATGGGTACAGGGTGAGATTGACCGCATGGAACAGCTGGGCCCCAATGCATCCTTTGACTACCGAGAAGAGTTGAGTGACGAAGAAGAAGCCACGATTGCCCGGTCGTCGACAGCAGGGTTTGGTGAATTTGTTTTGGCTTTGCTTGGCAAGATCTTCACGTTGTTGGAGAATATCCCTGAGCTTTCGAGAGTGAGATCCGGATCGCCAGAAGAAAACGTTATCAACACACTGCCTGCCGCGCTCACTCCGCTATTCACAAACCTGTCACCAGAAATCCTCGATAAAGCTATGGAGAAGATTGCCTCATTCGTCTCGGGTCATGTCATTCACCAAGCTCGTGATGCTATGGCCTTCATATGCAACGCTCTTTGCAAGGCCAGCCCGGAGAAGACTCTGAAGCGATTTGTACCCATGTTGATCGCAGGTATTCGTAGCGAGATCGATGACAATAACGCTGCATCAGATCGAAGCAGCGGTGTTGATGTTTTACCTCGAGACCGCGCTCTAGTGTGGCATATCAGTATGCTCAGCATGATCATCGTCCATGTCGGTGACGCTATTATGCCATATAAGAAGGATCTTTTCGATATTGCTGTGTACATGCAAGAGAAGTGCAAAGGCATACCCACTGTCCATATCTCGAATTACATTCACCACCTCTTACTCAATCTTACGCTGACCTATCCTGTCGATGCTAATCTCTACGAACCAGAAGTTATGGAGAGAGGCATCGATATCGGCGATTGGGGTCGTATGGTACGGCCGAATGATTTGACTATTAAGTGGCATCTTCCATCGCAGGAAGAAATCGCTTTCGCAGTTGAGCTGTTTGACTCACAAGTTGAGACTGCGGTTGCCAGACTTACTAATCTGATCAGTGATACCCCGGCTGTCAGCCGGAAGGGAACAAACAAGGAGTGGTCAGATGAAGTTTCTCGAAATCTCTCACAGCTGAGACTCATATTGTCAGGTATCAATTCTTTGTTTGATCCCAACTATGCGTCAAGACTGGTCAGCAAATCGGAACATGTAGACACAACTGGTCCCGGGGGCGTTGACCCTGATGCAATGGACATTGATACAGATGACGATCCATTAGCTGAAACAACAGAGGATGAATCTACCAGACCTCAGTTTCACTACCATGCGGGCTACCTACTGGACAAGAATAGCGATATCTATCATCACATTCACAAGCACCGTGAAGAGGTCGGCCATCTGCTTTCCGAGATTCATGCCTTCCTGGTTGAGCATCAGGAAGATGACGTTGCCTGCTTCACTGCACTCTACACAGCATACCGAACCTTCATCACAGATGTCGGCACCGAAAGATCTGCACATACTCTGGAGCGTATCACCAAGCTATACCAAAGCGATGTGCGAGCTTTCAAGATTAGCGGAAAGCATAAGCCTTACCCTCGACCTTTGTTGATCAGACGAGCCTCGATATATCATTTCCAGCGGGCGAAGCACAATTGTACGACTCGGAGGAGATCTGACTTAGATGACAAGCTTCTCTTGGACCTTGCTTCATCGTGTGTCTCACTATACGCTGAAGTCCGTGTCCATGCCCAGGCTGCTTTGGAGTCGTCACTCAAGTCTCTGATTGGTGGTCGTCCATTGGTTATTCCACCCTTGCTTGAGGCTTTGAAGAAAGCGCTGAATGTCAATGACTTTGACCGAATCAAGGGCTCCCTTTACATATTGTTCTACAGTTCGCTCACAAAGACGATTGCCAAAGATTGGCGATATGCACCTGAGCTCATCAGGCTATATATTATGACCGCGTCCGTGGATAAGGCTTCCATACAGAAGATCAGCGCCAGTGCTTTGTATGGCGGTCTGCTTGAGTATGGAAGACCTCTGGAAATGTACATGCTTATTGATCAGGACTTGATTCAGGCCTTGGAGCCGTCGGAAGATTGTAGTAGCCGAATCGCCTCGCGGCATCGCTTCTTGCAAGGTAGGCGACGAAAAGTTGAGGCTAAAAAACAAGAGGTGGCTCATGAGTGAGTACAGTCCGGCGTTCTTTTGTTGCTGGTCTTCATGAAATATTGTGTGATGTTGACTAACTCCAATAGGCTCGTAACAGTCTCGCAAAACTCGCATTGGAAGATCGCTGTGCGATGTACCATCTTCATACACAATGCTGGTTTGAGATTCCAGACCCTTGCACCTCACACTTTCATCGATTTGGCTGTCAAGGGAACTGTTGATGAGCATCCTGGACTTCGTAATGGCTATGGAGAAATGTTCAGTCGGATCTTCAACCAAATTGAAACTCGGGCGACATATGGACATAGCTATGAAAAATTCATCCGCGAAGAAGAAACTCCTCGTGGTCAGGTGAAGGTACAGGTGGAAAATGGCAACGAGGCGTGGACGCAAAGGTTCTTGGATGCATTTACCGAATCAGGAACGCCAGAATACTTCGTGGAGCGAGATTATCCCGGATGGCTTGTATGGAACAAGAGCTTCAAAGCAGTCACTGGTTCTCCTGAGCTGTTCACCGACTACGACGAGCTCGAAACAGCTGCCCGACAACAAATTGGGGCGCTATTGACCCGTGAATGGTACTCCAAGTACTTTGCGTATATGAAGCAAGAGCCGCGTGACAGCTCGTCAGACCGATTTAGAATTCAGCATGCAGGTCTTCTCAACTTATCGTTCAATCTCATGCACTCCGGTCAATCTGCCGCCACATTTGAGGACATCCAAGACCTCATTAAGGAGACTTTCGAAGATGGTTCAGACAAACATCAACATCGTGCGACATCTGAGATATTGGCCGGTCTGTTGCTTTCTGCAGTCTCACTCCCTACGGAAATGCGCAACAAGGTCTGGTGCTATGGAGTGCCTATTCTTCTTAAGGCATTCGCTGAAGGGCTTACTCCTGAGAATCATGCCTATTGGATGACGTGTCTTCACTTGCTCATCTCAGGAAAAGACCCGCGACAGGTACGAGAGATTATTGACAGCCTGAGTGCATTCCGACTAGACATGCACTCGGACACTGCCTTTAAGGAGAGCTCCAAGATACAGCTACTAGAATTCGCCATCCAGGACGCAGGCTGGCACTTCCGACAGGAAAAGCCCATTTTGGAAGACTTCCTTGCTCACATCGATCATCCATATAAATCTGTCAGAGAAGCCATAGGTCGTAGCATCGCTGCTATCTATCGCACACGCTACTATGAGTCTTTCAAGGACGTTCAGACACTTCTAGATGCCAACAGAAATGCTTCTTCAATTGGTATTAAGCCATACCAGCCGGAGCCTGAATTTGCTGCTAGCATCACGGATGTTTTCAACAGACTCAAGATATGGCGCGGGGAGCGTACTCCTGGCCAAACTACTGGTTCGTCATACACATCTGGCAGTAAGACCGTTCTTCTGTGGCTTGACGCAACATTGCAGTCCCAGGAGTGTACGCAATTGCTAGACTTCTTCCCAGATGTCTTCATGGAGGAGCTTCTACATATGATGGATGTTAAGGAAGACCCCGAGCTTCAGCAGCTAGCTTATCTGGTCTTCCGTCATCTTCCCAACATTCCTTTCCGGGTCGGCGAAGATGGCGCCTTCATCTCCGCCTTGATCCGCATTGGCAAGACTGCAGCATCCTGGCACCAGCGGCTTCGTAGCTTGATTAACATGCAGGTGATCTATTTCCGTCGTATCTTTTTAATCAAGTCTGAGCAGCAACAACAACTGTTCGATGCTGTTGCGGAAATGCTGGAGGATCCCCAACACGAAGTCCGCATGGGTGCTTCTACCACTCTTGCTGGTATGATCCGATGCTCTCCTGTTGCTTTACGGGATCTTATCCTGCCTTCACTGCAGCAGAGGTTCACAGAGGCTTTTAAGGACAACCCGATGCCTAAGAAGACTCCAGGTACTGGCACCCCAATCAGCAGCAACATAAAGGTCGTTCGTCGCCATGCCGCAGTCCTTGGTCTGGGTGCTTTGGTCACTGCTTTCCCGTATGCAACACCACCACCACCATGGATGCCTGAGATCCTTGCACTCTTGGCTTCCCGAGCATCAAATGACGCTGGTGCCATCGGAAAGGCTGTCAAGACGATCTTGGCCGAGTTCAAGAAGACGAGACAGGATACCTGGATGACTGATCAGAAGGTACATCTCTCATCTTTCGTTGCTTGTAGTACACGAACTAATGATTTTAGGCGTTCACTCCAGAACAACTCGAAGATCTCGAAGGCGTTCTCTGGAAATCTTACTTTGCCTGAATACTTCGCATGAATACTTTGCACAACATAGCAACACATCACATATCAAATTATTGCCACGACATCTCTCTATGTGTACCCACCTCTCTCCCCTTTCCTCTGTATAAGTATGACATTCGGAGTAGGCCATTAGGGTTCGCATTCGTCATTCTTAGAAAGCAGCTCTCATGAGGAGCTGGGGCTGCTGTTATATATACTCCGGTGTGTTAGGCATAGCGCTAGGAGTTTTCTGCAGCATTTGGACTTGACGATGATTTGGTATGCTTATGATTTGGCTAGCAAGCGAGGTGGTGACATCAAGCTATGATAGATGAATGCAATAATGTGGTGGTGATTCCTGATGAAGTCTTACTTCACTATTAATGATATCCAAGACAACGCATGTTGCCCAAGCGCTATCCCTCTTGACATGAGATACTGCTAAACCATCGACACGGAAGATCGGCAAGTTGCCCATACTTGCATCACTTCTCGTGAAGTTCCCAGCCGTGCTAATCGATATCATTTTTATATTCACTATCATTCCAGCTTTTGTGCCGCGATATAACGTACGATGCGCTCATAGCCAACCTTTTGTCTTTGCCTTCGTCTCCGGACTAAGAAGTGTCTTGGGTCTGGCTATTGCAAATCCAACTTTTGCAAATCCAACACCGCATGCTACATTGTATCAGTCAACCCTAAGTTACTTCTATCTCAAAGTTAGTCCTAATTCACGCATCTTTCGGGGGCATTGCGAAAGCCATGCGCTCGACATCTTGTACGAACTATGTATTGGACGCTGTAGGTCGCAGTGGGATAGTCATTTTGTTCTTGTTCTTAACCGCTGCCTCCTCGTCCTCACTTGTCATGTGTGCGTCCTGCTCTGCATTCTCCCATCTGACCTATCTGCAGCCATACTATCGTAACCTGTCGTGGGCTGGATAGGTACCAGTGACAATGTCATACTATATACGATGTTCATACCTTAGGCAAAGTTGGTGACCGTAACGACAAGTATCGCGAAAAGTAAAAGTTTTTGAACACCGCACTTTTTCAACCCTGACAATTCCTCTTCTTCACCGTGACAGCAACATATCCGCTTCGCTGCTTCCTTGTTTTCGGCATATGTCCCCCATCATACCTGACCTCGACTATTGGCCAAGAACACACCCTAAGCATTGTTCGTGGTGGCAGTGCCAACAGGCATCGCTCGATGCAGAGTTCTGAATGCCGCATTTAGCCATCGGCTGCTATGTGGTTTTTTCCGTTCCACCACAACATATCCACTTCATTTTTGCGTTTCTAGCTTTGTTTTGAGGAGCCTTGATTTTCTGGGTCTTTATGATGCTCTTGACTGGCCATGGTTCTCAACAGTGCCTTTCCTTGAAGTATGCTAGCATTACTTGCGTATCGTATGTAATTGAGAGTGCAATTCGACGGCTGAAGGTATTGAACTAGGAAGACTCTCTTGCTGGGGGCTGTCGACAAGTGACGCAGACGACTTCTCAAGCATTCTTTATATTGTGTTGACTTGTAACCTTTTTCGCAAGCTCAGGGATACTTGAAGAAGCATCATACCAACATGTTCCGTTCATAGCAGTCTAATGTCCGGCTTCTACCCCCATCCAAGTCACATGAGTGTTTGCTTAAATAGTGCGGATAGTGATTTTGATGGCAACCATGTCCTATAACAACCAATTCTCCACAGTAATTTTGCCTCAACCCAGCGCTAATTTAGCAATGCCGCAACAGTATGTCTTGCTTTTGTAGACGCTTTAGGATCTCGGTTCAACTGAACATAGCGTGTCGTAGGTAGCATCATTCAAATAGACAGCTTTCACTCCTTCTCGGTAGCGTCTTCACCGTCATCTGTGGTCTCTTCCTCCTTTCCTTCGCTCTCCTTCTTGCTTTGAGGCTCCGCATCTCCACCATCTCTGTCACTGGCGTGCTCCAAGTCAGCGTCCTCACTCTGCACATGCTCCTTGCGGCCTGTATCTTGATCCTCTGATACCTCCTCCAGCTTGACAGACACCTTTTCTAGGTAGTCTGAACACTCATCACATCCAATTTGTCTATAGTCCACGCACTCATTCAACAGATCTATGTTGAAGAATCTGCAGAATGACTCCAGGGATTACTGCCTATCAGCGCTGCAAAACCATCCACTCACAAGCTTGCTGTCACCATTCTCTTCGCCAGCGGGAGCTGTTTTGTTGCTTGAAATGTCATGGATTCTCTCTGGTAGTGTAGTGTTTGTGCTTGAGGTGATCTAGCTTAGGTGACATGATATTTTAATGGCAGCTCTCATTGTGAAATCTGAAGCAAAAGAACAGAGGGGGGGGGGCAGGAGCTTCAGAGTGAATTCGTGGATGAACCAATCTCTTTGGTGTTAGAATTGCTAGCACCTTGCATTTAGGCTTGCTCAAAACATTTTTTGCATTTATATGAGTTGGGATGCTAAGATTGAAAGAGCTCCAAGGAAGTTTTGAGTCTCAAGAGTCTCAATTTGTGCAGCTTAATTTCAGAACTAAGATTGATGAAACACTAGGGTGATGCAAATTTTGACAGTGAGAGCATAGAAGGCAGAGCCTTGTATGGTTTTATTATAGCGCAAGCTCTAAGAAAATTCTTTATGCCAGCTGATCTGCGTTGTTGAATTTAGAGACTATAGTTGGTACGACACCAAGGTCATTTGCATTGCAAGCCTCTACAGTGAACTTCAAGACATTCTTGACACGTACGGGAGGAATCACTAGAATGATGCTAGCTTGTAGAGAACTCTTGTTAATTAGCACCATTGAGAAATTTATTTCCCACCAAAGCTCTAGAATGTGTATTTGTAGAGCCACCTAGTCAATATTTCCCATTCGTAGCACATGGGAGTATGCTACAATATCAGAAACCCTCAGCTCATGCCCCGTCTCAAGCAGGGTTCCAATTCCAAGGTTCGCCTGATCATCAGGCCATTCCCTTTCCTTTGTTCAAGATAGCCTTCCCCTCAAGCCAAGGCTTCTTCTTCTCTCCATCCTTGCCTTTCTCGTCACTACCGTCAGCATTCTTCTTCCCGTCACCCTTCTTGTCCTTTTTTACGACCTGATCAACCTGGTGGTACATTCCAAAATCCTGGCAGTAGTCGCACTTGGGGTGGGCGCAATGCTTACAAGCCAATGCCGTCGAATCGTTGTCGTAGCCACAAGGGCCAAGGCCGTGATCACCGCAACAGATCCATAAGGTGAACTCCTCTTGATATGAACGAGGCTGGTCTGGCTTTTTTGACATAGCAATTGGTTGAAGGCTTGCTTGTGGTTGGTAAGTGAGCTAGGTGGTTGCGTTTGTTGATTAGGAGGGTTGATTGGCTTGGAATTGGTTCCGGCTTGGTTTAGACAATTGGATGCTGAAGAATTTGGTCTGAAGAAGCAGATGATGCTGTGCTTTATTGTGTTTATATTTGAAGTAATTGATGAGTCATATGCTGTCGTTGTGCCAACGAGCCGAGTGAATATGTCTAGCTTCAGTATGTGAACAACACACTACCCACTTCAGACTGAGCTGTTGCATGTTTCGCTTCACCTCTCTGGCCTCACAGTTATATGTGATCTTTTCGACTAGTTCCTCAGAGGTTTTCACACATGTCATATCTTTCATGTCCACATAAACTGCAGATTTGTCTAGTCCACATGTTCTCAATGCTGCACTTCTTGGAAAAGAAGACCATGTGCAGAGTAACACAGTATTTCCAGTTTCAATTCAATTTATAAAATTGCTGTGCAGAAGCGTGCGTGACTCGGTTCTCTTGTTCTAGCGTCTTGGTGGAACCGTGGTGTTGCCGTGCTGTAGTGGCTGGCATGTCTTGTGTCTATTTGGCTGGCTGATGTATGAGACTGTTCTGATAGGCTCTATTTATATGACATAACGGACAAAGATTCTGAGCTTTATAGGCGTTTCTTTGTTGGAATTTTGATGTAAACGCGCGATTGTTCTCGCTTGAGGAATGAGGCATTTTATGCTACTGTAACAGCAGCAGTGCCTTTGAGCTTTGGCTATTGTTTTCATGACACACAGCAGGATTTAGTAACATGCTTCCATGTGCATCATTTAGTCATAGTATCTCCAGGTTCGGAGTGCTATTCCGGTGATGTTTCATCTTCTGCGACTTCTCGCAGCTTCGCAAATACTTTTGCAGTTTAACCAATCTCTCCCATCAATAAACTCAATGTACCTCAGCGGTACAGTATCTCATGCGTAGGAGATCCAACCTCTCACATTTCCAACATGTACAGGCATTGCAGATAGCTTTTAAGTGTGCCAAGACTGGTATAGGTATCCGAGCTCATAAGGTTGTTGAGTCTACCGATTGCTCCAGAGGACTCACACCATACACTGTGAGAGAACTTTACACTGCATGCGTTGCCAGCATAGCCGACTACTGATCGGTCGTATGATGGAAAAGGCAGACTGGCTTTAAAGACAAACTGCAAAAACTCCAGAATGTCGCACTTAGAAAGATGGAATTTTCAAATCCAACCTTATGGAAGTTGAAATAGCAATACCACCACCGGAAGTCTGACTGAACGTTACCACCAAGAACTACGCTTTGAGACTCTTCAAATATATTCACACCATTCAGTCAACCAAGCGATCCATTAGATGCTAAACGCGCAACAAATACTCAAAACCAAATCCAAGATCACCTCACAACGAAAAGCTGAAAGCGGCCACCCCTCAGCTGAATAGGCAGCCAAGTTTGCAAAAAAGAAAGAAAAAAAGTCTCCATTTCCACGTCTTCCCAGACGATCAAGCTTGGCTTTGGAGACTCAGACTCGCTTCAGATAACACGGGACAAGCGTGCCAAATCAGAGCTATCAACGCTGCTAAAACGGCCAAACAAAAGGGCGCTACTATCACATATCAATGGGTCCCCGGGCACAGAGATATACCAGGCAATGAGAGAACTGATATGCTAGCTAAGTTCGCCGCTCTCAGAAGACTACAAACAACACGCAGCAGCTTGCTATGATAGGAATTCAAACAAGCAACAGAAACCAGAAGAATGGGTGGCCAACCTCGAAAAGGACAGAGGCCTGAGACGCCCATCCAACCACTCACACTCGTGCGGAGAGCCCTTTCCATCGAAGGTAAAATACAATCTACGTGTACCACAAGGCACAGCTAGGGAAGTCTTCTATCAGCTAAAATCAGCCATGAATATAACAAATCCCCCTCCACCAGGTTTAGGAACTCCTCACATTTCTCAAGAATACTAGAATCTCTACAAGGACCTAGCACTTGAGCAGAATGGAGGAGCTAGCAGGATAAGAGATGAAGTGTGTGTGTGTGTATTTATTTAACGTCAGACGGACAGCAGCACGTGACCGTTGCCCTGCGGGAGCCCAATGGACTATATGACGCCATGGGCCGCAAGGGCCGCATGGTCAGCTCTAGCTATTTCTAACTATTACAATTGCTTTATGCGCAGCCGTATTTTTACAGTTCTAGAGTCACAGACCCCTTCTAACCCGAAAGAAGCTCTTTCGCAATCAACTCTTGTACGAAGTCGAATAGCACGTCATCAAGGAAGCTCGCCAACTCCTCTTTTCGAGACAGTCGCAGCATTAGCGAAGGGTACAGAGCGATTTGCTTACCAGAATACCCTTTTGACAGAGGAGATCCGTATACTTCGAGTACTAAATGAGGCTCTTAGCAAGCGTCGTAGGGCTAAAAAGACCCGGGTCCGGGAGGGAGGTGCACTTACGGTTAATGATGCTAAAGATGTTTTGTCTCAACAGGAGGTAGATGAGCAGGTTCGACGCGACTTACGTGCGGAGGGTGGAAATCGAGTCGAGAGACAACCGTCCAAAAGCCGCTGTGGCACTTGTGGAGAAACTGGCCATAACGCACGAACTTGTACAATAGAAAAGACATATATAGCTCTTCAGAATTTAACTTATAAAGATTAAATTGATTTAATCACAGATATTAGGTGTTTTTGAAGTTCTATGCCAAGGAAAGGTGCGCGACTCACTGATATGCGCGACTCACTGACAAACCACGTTAGCCGAGTATATGCCGCTTATCACTTTTCCTCGTTCAGACGGACTTAGTTCGAAGTTGAAAAGCCAATTCCCAGAGATAGTATCTATTGGCGCTCGTATAGGCGGCACTTCGTATGTAGGAGAGGGGAGGGTGGAATGCGTGAGACGCGAATAAGTAGTTCTCGCTTATTTTGTGCAGAGACTTTTGTCATGGTACTACTGTAAGGAGCTACGGCCCCCTATATACTAAGTGGATTAGGTTAATGTAGGTATCGAACGATATTCTGATAGCTCTTTTATTGTAAGAATGCCTCTATAAACAATTTAGTTATACTACAGCTATATAAGATGCGTTTAATATTATATCTCTATAATTTAATATATTTAGTCTTCGTCTAGTATCCTCTGAAGGAGGAGGTGAGCTTAATAACCAAGCTCTTTACAAATCGGTTTTGTTGGACCCCTCCCTTATTTCTTCTATTGCTCTAATTGTCACAAATGCCGATACGCAAATGGTGAATGTCTCTTATCATACTGTTAAACAACGAAGACTAAAGCTAAGGAGCAAGTTTTTGGCCGTACGCGTGGTCAGTAAACCAACAGGGGTCGAGCGAATTCATGGTCATTACATAATCTCACCAATTGCTCGGGCGGCTGGAGAGGTAGCTGGCACTGCCTCTCTGGTGAGCACCTGCTGTGTATACTCTTCTCATGGCCAGAGTCGAGGAAGACAGCTTGTGCTG